>VZQC01009952.1:81210-127599 GCA_009823505.1 Rhizomys pruinosus
TCCATTAATATTTAAGGTTATGACTGATAGGTTTGTGTTGCTTCCTTTTGCCTTATTATCCATTTGCAGTATGGGTTTTGGTTTCTACTTCTGCAGTTATGCTTTTATTGATGTTTCTTTCTAGGTGCCTGGGGTTTGTTGCTCCATTCTTCTGTTCTTTGAATTGCTTCAAGTATTCTCTGAAGGCCTGGTTTTCCGGACATGTATTCTTTCAAGTTGTTTATGTCATGGGACGTTTTTCTCTCTCCTTCAACTATAATTGATATTTTTGCTGGGTATAGTAACCTGGATTGGCATCTATTGTCCCTTAACACTGGGAATGCTTTGCTCCAGGTCCTTCTTGAGTTCATAGTTTGCACTGAGAAGACAGTTGTAATTCTGATAGGTTTACCCTTTTCGGTCACTTGTTGTTTTTCTCTTGTCGCTTTACTGATTTTGTCTTTGTTTTGTGTGTCTAGCATTTTAACTATGATGTGGCGTGGAGAATTTCTTTTCTGATCTTGTCTGTTTGGAGTTCTATGTGCTTCTTGTATTTGTATTGGTTTGTCTTTTTTTTAGTTTTGGGAAGTTTTCTTCTATTATTCTGTTGAAGATCTGATCAATACCATTCTCTTGGGATTCTTCTCCTTCCTCTATTCCTATGACATGGATGTTTGATCTTTTCATAATGTCCCACAGTTCCTGGTTGTTCCACTTCTGTGTATTTTTAAATTTTTCATAATCTTTCCTTGAGGTTTTTAGTTGTTCTGTGTTATCTTCCAGGTCTGTTATTCTTTGTTCTGCTTCCTCCATTCTGCTTCTCAGACTTTTTCCATTCCTTTCCTTTTGATTGGATGAGTGTTTGATTTCCTTTTTCATTTCCTCTTCTGACTTCTTTAGTATTTCTACTTGTTTTTGGAGCTTCTCAATCTCTTCTTGTAGCTCTTTGCTTTGCTGGTTGTTTTCCTTATCTTTTTCAGCATGGGATCTTTTCAGTGTTTCTACTTCCTTCCGGAGTTTGTCATTCTCTCTCTCTAGGTCCTCCTTGAGTTCTTCATTCTCTTTTCTTAGGTCTTTGATTTGTTCTTTATAATCTTGTAGTTCTTTAAATATGTTCCCAATTGTGTTTCTGATATCTGTGTCCTGGGGCATCCCTAGGGGGATCCCACTGCAGGAGTCTTCCATAGGGTTGGTAGAGCTTGGCTCAGGATTATCCTGACCCTTTGCTGTGTTGTCTCTTCTTCGTGATCCTGGCATATGGGCTTCTCCTTGCCTGTATTCCAATGTGAGTCCTAAATGCCTCTTCACTGTGTTGAAGGTTTGCTTTGCTTGCCTCCTTCAGATGCCTTCATAATCCCAGTTTGCCAGGGGGGTCTCTTCAGCCTTTGCCCCAGTACCTTCCACTGGCCTAAGGAGATCTCCGTTCTCAAGATTCACACAGCCCCACCTTTAATACTAGGTGGGAGGATAACTCTGCCCCCACAGCCACAAAAGCCAGTCAAGCCAAAGACAGCTGGATTAAAGGATCAACAATCAGCCTTGCTGAGGCACCTCATCCCTACCTGTTTTCCTGCTCTTCCTTCCACTGGCCTCAAGAGTCACACAACCCCACCTTTAGTACCAGCTGGGAGGATAAATCTGCCCCCACAGCCACAAAAGCCAATCAGGCCAAAGACAGCTGGATTAAAGGATCAAAAATCAGCCATGCTGAGGCACCCGGTCCCTACCTGCTTTCCTGCTCTTCCTTCTGCTGGCCTCAGGAGATCTCAGAAAGTAGCAATCTTGAACACTGAGAATAAAGGCTTAATCCACCATGACAACCAGAGTGGTATTTTAAAATAACCCAGTTCATGTACTTGAGAGATGGTTCAGGAGTTAAGACCACTGGCTGCACTTGAAGAAGACCAGGGTTTGGCTCCTAGACCCACATAGCAGCTAACAACTGTCATTCAGTTCAAAATAATCCAATGCCCGTCCTCTTTGGACCTTCATGGTAAGTTCATCACATACTTACAGACGCACATGCAATATGATTATATATATAATGAAGAAAAATAAATAAAATGTATGAAAATACCCAGTTCCAACTGAACATGGTAGTACACTTGAGAGGCTGGGGCATGAGTTCACCTAGCCCAATGATACGTTCAGCTACATGGCAAATCTTGGCTCAAATAATAAATTTAAATAAACAGATTAAGTGAATGGATTTTTCAATAGATGAACTTTTGTAGGTTAAATCTGTTAAAAACTATCTGAAAACCAGGAATTGTGGTGCATGCCCATAATCCCAGCACTTGGGAGGCAGAGGAAGGCAGATCCCTGTGAGTTCAAGGACAGCCTGGTCTACATAGTTCCAGGACAGCTGGGGCTACAGTGAGACTCTTCCTTAAACACACACACACACACACACACACACACAAAGAGAAAATCTGAAATTATGAAAAACCTACTGTTATACAGAGGGACATTAAATAATGGTTCTAATTGGCCAAATTATTGGGATTTAAAAAAAAAGTCTCCATGAGACTTTTAATTCCCTGGAGAATATAAGGGATTTTTGTGTAGTTAAAACAGATGTTGGAATGATTCTCATTAACAGAGAGTGCTCTGGTTTCTGATCTGTGAAATGTATTACTAATCATTGTTCATAGAGTCTTAAGTTGGAGCTGGGTCCTCTCAAGACTAGTATGTGAATGTGTGTTTGCATGTGTGAGTGTGTGTGTGTGTGTGTGTGTATGTGTGTGTGCATATGTGTGTGCACATGTGTGTGTCTATGTATGTGTATCTGTGCAATTATATGTGTGTGTGTGTGTGTGTGTGCTGGATAGCTTTAGTGTCAACCTAACACACGTGGGTTATGGGAGTCTCAGTTGGGGAATTGGCTCCATTGGATTGGCCTGTGGCCACATCTGTAGAGTATTGTCTTGATGGTTGAGCAGTTTGGGAGGGCCTGGCCCACAATGAGTGGTGCCACCCTGGGCAGGTTGTTGTGTAAGTATAAGAAGGCAAGCTGGGTATGGGCCAGGGGAGCAAGCCAGTGAACAGCATTCCTCCATGGTCTGTGCTTCAGCTCCTGCCTCCAAGTTCCTGCCTTGAGTTCCTGCCTTGAGCTCCCAGGCGATGTGAGCTGAATAAACCCTTTCCTCCCCAAGTTGGTGTCAGTCAGACAATGGAAGACAAACTAGAACAGAAATTGAACCAGAAGAGTAGGGTATTGTTTGTGACACACCTGACCTTGGTGTTTTGGGGAAGGATTGTGGAGGCATTTGGAACTTTGGGCTGGGAAGATCGTTGAATGCCTAAAGATTGTTGCTGTAGAGCTTGGAGCAGTTTTGCTGAAGGAGTTGTAGAAGATGGAGGCCTGGCTTGTGAAGTTTCTAGTTTCAAAGGGGAGCATAGATCCATCAGGACTGTGTAATCTGTGGGTTCTGTTCTGCTGGGGCTGAAGAATCAGCAGTAACAAGAGACCAGAACCTGAAGTGAAATCTTTGTTGTACTGGGACAATTGATGCTGGTTAGCTGGGGCTGAAAAATTAGCTGTAAGTAACAGGAGACCAGCATCACTGCGGTGAAATCTTCTGGGAAGAATTTCTTCAGGGTCAGCACACAGAAGCTGTGATCCAGAAAGAGCCTGAGCCTCCATCTCAAGCCAGACACAGGACTTTGTAGTGTGTAAGAGTCTCTTATATGGTTCCAGTGTTGAAATTTGAGGGGGTCACAGAGAGCAGCTGAGGCTGTGCACTGTGAGAGGTCAGGAAATACCATTGGTGGAAGTGCACCTCGGTTGCAGTGAAGACCCCAGGATTGCAGGGGTCATGTAGAGAAGCTGAGGCTTTCACCAGGACAGGTCAGAAGAGACAATTGGTGAAGGTGCTGCCTCAGTTTCAGTGGCAACCCCAGCTTTTCGGAGATGCCAGGACCATGGGATGACCACCAAGAGCAGCGGCAGGTGTGGAATGGAGTCGGCCTGGGTTTGCGAGGTGAGCTGTGTGTGCCACGGATGGCAGAGTTGGAGAGGGGGAGCTGCAGAAACCCTTTTGAAGCCCAGAAGATCGTGAGTGAATCCCAGGTGTCCAGCCTTGACCTACTTTGCTGGACTTAGGTTTTGTTTGAGAGTGCCTGATTCTTCCCTTTGAAATAATACAGTACTTGTTTTGGATTTTACAGCAGCCCACAGTTAAGAGACTTTTGATAGACTGAACTTTTAAGCGTTTGAACATTTTAAGGACTGTGGGGGTTTTAAGGTGGTACTGTCTTAGGTTGTGATTAATGTTAATATCATACTTAGGGATAAGAACTGGAAAGGTGGTGGTTTAATAATGATGTGTTTTGTGTGTCAAGTTGACAAGGGGTCAATTGTGCTGGATAGCTTTAATGTCAACTTGACACACCTGGGTTAAGGGAGTCTCAATTGGGGACCTGGCTCCATTGGATTGGCCTATGGCCACATCTGTAGAGTATTGTCTTGATGGTCGAGCAGTTTGGGAGTGCCTGGCCCATAATGAGTAGTGCCATCCTGGGCAGGTTGTTGTGTACTGTATAAGAAGGCAGGCTGGGCATGGGCCAGGGGAGCAAGCCAGTGAACAGCATTCCTCCATGGCCTGTGCTTCAGCTCCTGCCTCCAGGTTCCTGCCCTGAGTTCCTGCCTTGGGCTCCCTAAGTGATGAACTGTGACCCAGGAGATGTAAGCCGAATGAACCCTTTCCTCCCTAAGTTGGTGTTGGTCAGAGTGTTTTGTCACAGCAATGGAAGACAAACTAGAACAGTGTGCAAATATCTGTGGAGGTCAGAAGAGGGTGCTGGTCCCCCTGAACCTGGAGTTATTGGTAGTTTGATCCATCCAACATGAGTGCTGGGAACCAATCCTTGGTCCTCTATAAGAGAAATATGAGCTCCTAAGTGCTTGGCGATTATCTGTAGCCCAGTAATGAAATATTTTCAAGGCTATCTTCCATTCTGATAACCTGAGAAGATTTGTGATAAGTACCATTCATAACACATTTAGAAATTAGAGATGGGTAAAGTTTATTTATTTATATATTTATTTATTTATTTATTCATTCTTTTATTGTGGTGGTTTCAATGAGAATATCCCGCATAGTCTTAAAAAATTCAGACATTTTGTCCCCAGTTAGTGGTGCTGTTTTGGGAGATCTTAGAAAGTGTGGCCATGCTGGAGGAAGTATGTCACTGGGGGTGGACTTAGTGAGTTCAACATCCCTTGTCAGTTTCAATTTGCTCTCTCACTGTGCTTCCTGTGTTCATTGGAAAATGTGAACCTCAGCTTTCTGCTCCAGCCACTGCCACCATGCCTCCCCACCACAGTGGACTCTAATTCTCTGGAACCATTAATTGTAAGCTCAAATAAACTCTTCCTTTTATAAGTTCCCTTGGTCATAGTGGTTTTATCACAGCGACAGTAAAATGACTAATACAGTATTTGGGTACTGGAGAGTGCCCTATGGGCTGTGAAGAACTTGACCATGTGGGTTTTTGAAGAAATGTGGACGACTTTAGACCTTTGGGCTAGAAAATTGTTGACTGCTGTAAGGAGAGCTTAATGGGCCATTCTAGTAGAAACCAGGAAGAAAGCAGTGATGAGAAAAATGTAGTTCCACAGGAAAATAAGGACTTAGACAGCAACTGGGATATTTTGGCAAAATGTCTGCCTGGAGTTTGCCCATAGCCCAAATTTCTGTCTGAGGCTAAGTTGAAAAGCAATGAACTAATTTCTTTGGGGTGGGTATTTCAAGACAACCTAATGTAGAAATGGTGATGTGGCTATTAATGGTGCAAAAGAGCAAATGGGGCAGAAAGAAATGGAGAATGTACAGTTTGGATTAAAAAAATTGTACTAGGAAGATTAATGTTGGAGCCAAGGCAGGTTAAGGAGAGAATCCCTTTGATAAGGAGATTAAAGTGATTAAGGAGAGGCCTAGAGAGTTACAAGTAAACAATAGAAACAGTACCTTCAGGGCAAGACCACACGCAGCTAAACCTCCTATAAAATGTGAACCTCAGCTTTCTGCTCCAGCCACTGCCACCAAGCCTCCCCACACAAGGGAGTCTAATTCCCTTTAACCATTAATTGTAAGCTCAAATAAACTCTTCTTTTTATAAGTTCCCTTGGTCATGGTGGTTTTTTCACAGCAACAGAAAAGTGACTAATGTATTTATTTATTTATTTATTTTTAATTTTAGAAGTATATTGCCTATCTGTGTATAAGTGCACCCATATCATGCTATACCCAAGGATGTCAGAAGAATTTGTCAGATTCCCTAAAACTGGACTTATGGGCAGTTGTTAGCTGCCATGTAGATGCTGAGAATTAAACCCAGGTCCTCTGAAAGAGCAGTTGATGCTCCTAATTGCAGAACCATCTGTCTGTTCACATGATTTCTTATATAAAACTTAAAAATATAATCTGTTTAAAATATGTTCAAGGAATTCTCTGTTTTAACCATTTTATTTTTTTTAATTAATTTTATTTATTTATGTATGTGTATGAATGTACTGTCTGCATGCAAGTCTGTGCACCCGTGTGGTGCAACGCCGCGGAGGTCAGAAGAAGGTCTCAGATTCCCCTGGAACTGGAGTTCTCCTGGAATTGGAGTTTCAGACGGTTCTCAGCCGCCATGTGGGTGCTGGGGATCGAACCCGGGTCCTCTGTAAGAGCGGTCGGCGCTCTTAACTGCTAGGCCATCTCTCCAGCCCTGTTTTAACCATTTTAAAGACATTGCTCAAGAATTTGAATGATAAGATAAATTTTACAAATTATTTTTTCAAACACGTGTCTGATAAAGAAACAGTCTGCAGAATATACAAAAAGCACAACTATGTAAGTAAATGAAGAGACAGGTGGATTTAAAAGCTGAGCAAAAGAAAGATGGGTAACAATTTAACATAGCCATCATTCTTCATTATCGAAATATAAGCTGAAAACAAAATGAGATGTCTGTGTACACCTGTTAAAATGGTTTCATAAGACATGCAAACAAAAAAGTGAAAAAGCAAACTGCAGACAGTGTCATAGAAATAGGATTCTTGCATATGTGTATGGGAACAGAAAAAAAAAACAGTAAGCTTTAGAAGAATTTTAAATTATTCTTAAATAGGTTCAATAATCAGAGGGAATTCAGTGTAGCTTTAAAATATAGCTAATAAAAGTAATATTTGTATGAAATTTGAGATGATATTTTTCAGAAAATTTAGGCACTTATTTCCAGAAGCAAGTAGGAATGTTTTCTGTGAATCATCTACTACTTGACAGTTTTGATTGAGGATGTGAGATAATATGACTTTAGCATATGAAATCATCATTTCCATTGTTCTGTGAAAGCTGTACCCAAGACAAAGATACCCAAGAAAAATGAAGTAGGCAGTCAGTAGAACTATTAGCTCCTACCTGGCAAAGGAATTAATGCACTACTTGTAGATATGCAAGTAGAGGAGCATGGGAAGATTACAGAAGTATTTCGAAAGAAAAATACATGAATGTTTCTGATTGGTTAGGTGAATGATAGTGTATTTGATAATAATAATAATGGAGATAATACAGTTGTAAAATGTGTAGGAAACAAGGGTGTCTACTATCAAGTAAGATTTGAGTTTGTCTTCTTTCAGCAAGCTGACACTCCCTCCCCAATTTATTTTGACCAGGTTATTTACTCACAGCAACAAAGACCACAGAGGAAGACTGCTTCCTGGGTTGCTCAACTTACCTTACTTTTTTAGTGTTTAAAACTAGTTTTGTTGAAATATAACTTGTATATCATAAAATTTCTATTTTCAACGCATATGATTCATTGTTTTATAGTATTTAGTGTAGTCACAGAATAGTACAACCATCAGTTGTAGTACAACCAATAGTATAACATCAGCATTTTTCTGTCACTCTAAGAAGTAACCCCACATTTTAGCAGTGTTCTGCATTCCTCCCCAGCCACCTTCCAGCCTTGGCAACAACTCACATGTTCAATTGTTGTGCATTTATCTACTCTGAGCGATTTGTGTGAAAGGAATCATGTGGTAGGTGGAAATTTTGGACTGGTTTCTTTCATTGACCATAAGGTTTTCAAGTTTCATTCATGTATCTGTATTATACATAAAATTTTCTTTATCTTTTACTCAAAAATTTGAGTTAATTTTACTTTTTTTTAGATATCGAAAATAATGCTGCTATAACAATCAGTACAAGGTTTTGGACAGTTGTTTTTACCTCTCAAATATTTAGGTACAGAATTGACGACTTATACAGTAGTTCTGTGTTAACAATTTTTGCGTTGTTAAACTGTTTCTCAAAATAGTTGGAATTTTTTACATTCCTATTACCTGGATAGTTTTTCAGTGGAGTTTCATTCTTCCAAGTTTACTCTGGTTTGTGATAATTTGACAAAGACTAACCAGCATAGAATTCATATCAAGTCAATGCCAGTCTGTTATGTAGCTAACAGAAATCTGTAGCATAGTATGTGAATTCAGACATACATATTTTGACATATCTTCACTTATTTGTAATAGTCTATATTAGATCTAGTAAATAGGATGAAATTAGTTTGGGGATGAAATATAGAAGTATAACTTGTGAGACATGTTCAATTTTATATTCAAGAGGACTTTATATATTATGTATTTATTCATGTTGAAATATGCATGTATACTTATGTAGTTATGCATATATCTCATTAAAATTATTACTTCAAGTGTTCCATGTAATTTATAATATAAATGTAATTTGAAATATCAGGCTGTTTTGTGTCTAAAGCAATTTACCTGCTGATTCATTTTCAAAAGCAGTGTATATCATTTCTGTAAACTGTATTGAATTCGATGAAAACATATTTGTCAAATGCTATAAGGAAAAATAAAGGTATTTTTGCTGTGATTATCCCGGTGTTTGAAAATGTCACATGGACAGCCTTAGTATGAAAGCAAGCATATAGAATGTTTCTGTCGGGTCAGTGTCTTTGATTCTCAAGTAACTGACTTCCACATACTGTCCTTCCCTTCTTGGCTCAGCTCCAGGACTTGCCAGGCCGGCAGTCTCTGGGCTCTGCTCCTGCAAGAGGGGGGAGGGAAAACTTCCAGAGATCACCCGTAGAATGGAACACACACACACACACACACACACACACACACACACACACACACACACACACGTGGAGGGCCGGGGAGGAAAGGAACTCCATTTATTTTCTGTCAGTGAGGTCTATATATTCAAGACTACAGTGCTTTGGGCAAGGAAGTGGGGAGCAGATGGAAAGGAGGGGTGAGCCAACTTTGTACTAATCTGGGAGCTGCAGAGCTCCAGTTTGTGCGACAGGTAACTAGAGGTATGACAATTTGCTCAGTGCCTCAAGGGAAGGGGCCTGGAATTTTGCAGAGATAGGGCGAAGCAAGAATCATTGTAATTTCCCGAATCTTCTGGCTACAGATAACTCTGGAAGCCCACAGAGATATCAGATAACTGGAAATCTCCCAGGACAGGTTTTACAAGTTTTTGCTTCAAGCCACACAGAAAGTTTCATTCCCACGTTTCCTGAATGTGGACACTAATGACTATTAGTCTTGATAAAAATTTGGATTATGTATTCTATCACCTTTGCTGTTTTCTTTTCTCTCTGTGACAACTAAATGGAGCCTCTGATTTTCATGCGTGTTCTTTCTTATTTATCTATGCATTTTAATTCTAATTTCTGGAAGATTTTTCTTTCAGAAAATCTGCTGAATTAAATAAAAACTAGTTCAATTAAAAAACTATGTTACCATCTTAAAATACCTAAAATTGTATGATTTTTATCCTTATTATATTACATCAAATTTCTAGTTTGTACCAGGATTTTACTTTGTTTAATCATAAATAACTTCCTCACTAAAAATAAAAAAAAAAAATGATTTAAAATAGGAGGGAAGGCGATTGTTTTATCTTTACTTTTAAAACACAGCATTTTATCAGTTTTAATTCTTTTTTATTTTATTTTATATTCAATTTATTGTTTTACATATATATATATATATATATATATATATATATATATGTACAAGATTATGCTACAAATAAAATCTAGACCCGTGTTCCACTCCCAACCCCACCAGATTCACCCTTTCAGTTAGTTCTTTGAAGCAGTCTTTTCTGTTGTTGTGGTTGTTCTTTCCATTATGCATCACTCCCAACAAAAAATGTTTACAATCCAAAGATGAGGGATACCATTCTTTGTTTGTTTTTCTGGGACTGTGGTACTTCACTTTACATAATATCTTCCAGTTCCACCCATTTACCTGCAAAGTTCATGATGCTGTTTTGTTGATGTTGTTGTTGATTTTTTTTTACTGCTACATAGAATTCCATTGTGTAGTGTACCATATTTTCTCTATCCAGTCATCAGTTGAGGAGAATTTGTGTTGGTTCCAGCTTTTTGCTATTGTAAAGAGACCTGCAATAAACATAGCTGTGCATGTACCTCTGTGGTAAGAAGAGTCTTGTGGGTATATAGCCAGGAGTAGTATGACTGGGTCAGGTTGTAAGCTCATTTTGAATGTTCCAAGGGTACTCCACACTGCTTTCCATAGTGGCTGTACCAGTTTACATTCCCACCAGCAATGGATGAGTGTTCCCCTTTCCCCACAACCTCTCCAGCACTTGGCTTGATCCTAGCCAGTCTTACAAGAGTGAGATGATTATCTTAAAGTGGTTTTGATTTGCATTTCCTTAATTATTAGAGATGTTGAACACTTTTTGAGATGCTTCACAGCCATCTCTAATTCCTCACTTGTGAAGTCTCTGTTCAGCTCTTTGCTCCATCTTTTGAATTAAATTGTTTTCTTTCTTCTTTGTTATTTGAGTAGTTTATATACTTTGGAAATCAAAGCTTTGTCCGATGTATCTGCGGTGAAGGTTTCCTCCAACTCTGTGGGTTTTCTCTTCACTTTGGTCATTGTTTCGTTTGATGTACAGAAAGAAGCTTTTGTGTTTAATGAGGTCCCATTTGTCAATTTTCAGCCTTAATTCTTGTGCAGCTGCTGTCTGATTTAGGAAGTCTTTTCCTACACCTATGTCTTGTAGTCTGCTGCCAAATTTTTCTTCTATCACCTTCAGAGTTTGGGGTTTCACGTTGAGGTCTTTGATACATCTGGAGGTGACATTTGTACAGGGTGAGAGGTAGGGGTTTAATTTCATTCTTCTACAAGTGGTGATCCAGTTTTGCCAACACCCCTTGCTGAAGGTGCTGTCTTTCCTCCATTGCACCTTCCTGGCCCCCTTGTTAAATGTGAGGTGGCTGAAATTGTATGTGCTCAAGTTTCAATCTTCAGTTTTGTTCTGTTGGTCAATAAGTCTGCTTTTGTGCCAGTACCAGGCTGTTTTTATGACAATAGCCCTGTAGTATAGTTTGAAATCTGGTATAGAGATTCCCCCCTGTATTGCACTTTTCACTCAGGGTTGCTTTGCCTATCCAGGGTCTTTTGTTTTTCCAAATGAAATTAAGGACTTTTTCTCCAAGCCTGTGAAGAAACTCTTGGGGATTTTAATTGGGATTGCATTAAATCTTTACAAGAGTTTGGGTAGAATGGACATTTTTACTATATTAATTTTCCCAATCCATGAGCATGGGAGGTTTTTCCATCTTCTGATGTCTTCTTCAATTTCTTTCTTTAAAGGTTTAAAATTTTTGTTGTAGAGATCTTTGGTGTCTTTGGTTAGGTTTGTTCCTAGGTATTTTATTGTTTTTGAGGCTATTGTGAGTGGGAAGGTCTCCTTGTATTCCTTCTTCAGTTGCTTGTTGTTGGTGTAAAGAAAGGCTACTGATTTTTCTAGGTTAATTTTGTATCCTGCCACTTTACTGAAGCTCTTAATCATTTCTAGGAGTTTTCTGGTGGAGTTTTTAGCAGGCTTAAGTAAACAATCATATCATCAGCAAAAAGCAATAGTTTGACTTCCTCTTTTCCAATTAGAACTCCTTTAATTTCCTTTTCTTGCCTTATTGCTCTAGCAAGTGTTTCAAGCAATATATTGAAGTGGAATGGTGACAGGGAACAGCCTTTCTGAGTTCCTACCTTTAAAGGGAATGATTCTGTTGTTTCCCCATTTAGGATGTTATTGGCTGTAGGTTTCCTGTACATGGCTTTGATTACATTGAGGAATGATCCCTCCAATCCAATTCCCTCTAGGACTTTAAGCATAAAGGGATGCTGGATTTTGTCAAAGGCTTTTTCCACGTCAATTGAGATGATCATGTTGTTTTTGTCTTTCAGTCCATTTATATGTTTGATGATATTTATTGATTTTCATATGTTGAACCATCCCTGCATCTTTGGTATGAATCCAACTTGGTCATGATGGATGATCTTCTTGATGTGGGTCTGTTGCGATTTGCCAGTATCCTGTTTAGAATTTTGGCATCTGTGTTCCTTAATGACATGGGTCTACAGTTTGTCCTTTTTAGTTGTATCTTTACCTCGTTTTGGTATTAGAGTGATGCTGGCTTCATAGAAAGAATTTGGGAGAATCCCCTCTGTTTCTAAACAATTTGAGTAATAATGGTTGTAAGTCTTTTTCAAATGTTTTATAGAATTTTGCCATGAACCCATCTGGGCCTGGGCTTTTTTTAGTTGGGAGGTTTCTTATTATATCTTCAATTTCTTCATGTATTATGTATCTGTTTAAGCTGTCAGTCTCTTCTTGGTTGAGCTTTGGTGGTTCCCAGGATTTCAGATATTCACCCATTTCTTCTAGCTTTTCAAACTTAGTGGAGTATATGTTTTTGAAGTATTCCCATAGGATTATCTGGATCTTTTCATTGTCTGTTATGATATTTCCCCTTTCATCATGGGTTCTATTGATTTGGAGTTGTTCCTTCTTTCTTTTGTTTAACTGAGATAGAGGTCTGTCTATCTTGTTTATTCTCTCAAAGAACCAACTTTTGAATTCATTGATTTTCTGTATGGTTTCTTTGTTTCTATTTCATTGATTTCTGCTCTGATTTTTGTTATTTCTTGCTGTCTGCTGTGTTTAGGGTTCATTTGTTGTTGTCTCTCAAATGTTTTTATCTGCAGTTAGATTGTTCACTTGTGCTCTTTCCGGCTTTTTGATGTAGGCACTCAGGGCTATAAACTTCCCTCTTAGGACTGCTTTTAAACTGTCCCATAGGTTTTGCTGTGTTGTATCATCATTGTCATTCAGTTCCAGGAATGCTTTTATTTCTTTCTTTATTTCTTCCTTGACCCACTCATTTTTTCAGGAGAATGTTGTTTAGTCTCCATGTGTTCTTGTAGGTTGTAGGGCTTACCCTGGTGTTGATATTGAGCTTTATTGCATTATGTTCTGATAGAATGCATGAAATAATTTCAATCTTTTTGTATTCATTGAGTTTTGTTCTGTGTCCCAGTTATGTGGTCTATTTTGGAGAATGTTCCATGGGGTGCTGAGTAGTACTTGTATTCGCTAGTGTTTGGGTGGAAAATTCAGTAGATGTCTGTGAGGTCCATTTAGTGTATCATATCATTTAGTTCAGATGTCTCTCTGTTTATTCTTTGTCCTGTTGATCTGTCCATATGACTTCATGGGTATTGAAGTCCCCTACTATGAGTGTGCTGGGGTTAATCTGTACCTTGAGGTCCTGAAGAATTGTCTTTAATAAGTTTGGTGCACCAGAGTTTGGTGCATATATATTCATGATTGTGAAGTCTTCATGATCAATTGTTCCTTTGATAAAATTATGTTATGGGCCTCTTTGTCTCTTTTGATTTCTTTTACTTTGAAGTCTATTTTGTCTTAAAACAGCAACACCTGCTTTCTTTTTGGTACCATTTGCTTGGGATATTTTTTTCCATCTCTTCACCTTAAGTTGGTGCTTATTCTTGAGATTGAGATGAGTTTCTTATAGACAGCATATAGACGAGTTTTGTTTCCTAATCCAATCCTCCAGTCTATGTCTTTTGTTTGGTGAGTTTAGTCCATTAATATTTAAGATTATAATTGAAAGATGCATGTTGCTTCCTTTCACCGTATTATCCATTTGCATTTTTAGTCTCAGTTTCTACTTCTGCAGTTATGTTTTATTAGCTTCTCTTTCTAGGTGCTTGGGGATGGTTGCTCCTCTCTTCTGTCCTTTGAATTGCTTCAAGTATTTTCTGAAGGGTTGGTTTTCTGGACATGTATTCTATCATCTTGTTTATGTCATGGAAGATTTTTCTCTCTCCTTCAACTATAATTGACATTTTTGCTGGGTATAGTAACCTGGGTTGGCATCCATAGTCCTTTAACACTAGGAATGCTTTGCTCCATGTTCTTTTTGCTTTCATGGTTTGCACTGAGAAGTCAGTCATAATTATGTAGTTATGATGGGTTTCCCCTTGTATGTGACTTGTTGTTTTTCTCTTGTGGCTTTCAGAATTTTGTCCTTTTTGGGGCATCAAGCATCTGAACTATGATATGGGGAATTTTTTTTCTAATCTTGTCTTTTGGAGTTCTTTGTGCTTCTTGTATTTGTATGGGTTTGTCTTTTTTTAGTTTGGGAAAATTTTCACCTATTATTCTGTTGAAGATCTGATCAATACTATTCTCTTGGGATTCTTCTCCTTCCTTTATTCCTATGATGCGGAGGTTTGGTCTTTTCATATTGTCCCATATTTTCTTGTTGTTCCACTTTTGTGTATTTTTAAATTTTTCATAATCTTTTTCGAGCTTTTTAGTTGCTCTGTGTTATCTTCCAGGTCTGATATTCTTTGTTCTGCTTCCTCCATTCTATTTCTGAGGCTTTTTCCATTCTTTCCTCTTGATTGGATGAGTGTTCTATTTCCTATTTCATTTCATCTTGTGATTTCTTTAGTATTTCGACTTCTTTTTAGAGCTTCTCAATCTCTTCTTGGTCCTCCTTACTTTGCTGGTTGGCTTCCTTTTTCAGTGTTTCCACTTCCTTCCAGACTTTGTTATTTTCTCCCTCTAGTTCTTTCTGGAGTTTGTCATTCTTTCCCTTTAGTTATTTCCAATGTTTATCATTGTCTCCCTCTAGGTCCTTCTTGAGTTTTTCATTCTTTCTTTAGTTCTCTCACTTGTTCTTTATATTCTTTAATTTCTCTGAATAGTTCTTCAGTTTTTCTTCTGAGTTCTTTTTCTTGGGTCACCCCCAGGGCATCCCACTATAGCAATCTCCTACAGGGTTGGTAGAGTTTGGTGTGGAATTATCCTGCACCTTTCCTATGTTGTCCCTTAGTTGTGTCCCTGGCAGGTGGATTCCCCCCCCCCTTTTTTTGCCTCTGTTCTGATGTGAATCACAAATGCCTTTTCACTGTGTTGAAGGCTTGCTTTGCTTCTTTGCTTGCTTCCTTCTGATGCTTTTTTTTCCTCCTTGTTTATGGAGTATTGACTTTTATAGGTTTCAGGCTTTCAATTTTGTTTATGTATTGGAAGTTTAATTCACTCTTCCTTTCTGTTCTGAAGTTTCTCCAAAAAAAATCCACTTTGACACTCTCTCAGCAATTCTAGTTGGCAGTGTGTGGGGGGTGATATGCCTGACTTAGCCTGAACCCCGGTACTCTGTGCTTCAGTTATTCCTGCCAAGTCCCTGATCTAACCATTGTGCACTCAAGTCTCACAGTAGCAACAGGCCCACTTTTAATACCAGCTACAAGGGCATCTCTGCTCCAACAGCCCCAACAAACAAGGATTTAACAGACCCACATTTAATCCCAGCTAGCAGGGCAACTCCACCCCTCCAGCCTCACAAAACAAAGGTTTAGCTATCCAATCAAGGAATCAATCAACCAACAACCCAGGAGTAGATCTATCCTAAAATCTGCCTGGCTGAAGTGCCTGGCTCCTACCTGTGCTTCAGGTGGTCCTACCAAGTCCCTGATCTAATCACTGCACACTCAAGTCTCACAGTGGCAACAGGCCCACTTTTAATACCAGCTACAAGGGCAACTCTGGCCCAACAGCCACATCAGACAAGGATTTAACAGGCCCACCTTTAATGCCAGCTAGCAGGTTGACTCCACCCTGCCAGCCTCACAAGACAAAGATTTAGCTATCCAATCAAGGAATTAATCAACCAACAACCCAGGAGTAGATCTATCTTAAAATATGCCTGGCTGAAGCGGTGGCCCCTACCTGTGCTTCAGGTGGTCCTGCCAAGTCCCTCATCTGCCCACTGTGCACTCCCAGCTTTAATTCTTGCTCCACACAAACTCTGGTCCACTATACCCTGTCTATATCTATATCCAAGATTCACTGTACAAATTTTCATATGTAGACTGACTCCCACCACCACTATCAACTTCTGTTCCAAGTCACTGAAGACTGGAAAGTATACATTGTCATCCTTTGATCCTGGTGATCAGCACAACTTGACATTAATTTATAATAGCTGTCCACTCAACTTACTTTCTCATCATTGTTTCTGGGTTGAGTTATCCAAGATATGATGGTGTTCAGAAGTGTTTGGAAGGACTTCTGGATCACAAGACAGACTTGGAGCTGTTTCCACATGACATTGTTCAGGAAAAGAGCTGAGGTAAGAAAATAGACACTATTCCCAAGTCAGCAAGAAGAGCTTCAGAAATGCACAGTGTTAGCTATAGCTAAGCACAGAAGTGCTCTGCAAAACAATTCAGGCTATGTGATTTCCTGATGAAGGGAAGAGCAGCAGACCTCTCATCCAAATCAGAGACTAAATATAAATATGTCAGAGCATGAACTTAACCTACCACAGCCCTAGTTTAAGAAACAGAGCTGGGAGGAAGCTGGGAGTTCCAGGTGGATGAAAAACAGACACATTGAAAAGTGGAGGTGGAAGGAAGTTTAGCTGAAACAATGAAGTGTGTATTTTATGGATGATTCCATTGTGGGCCTGAAGAGGGGACTCAGGCCATGACTCAGGGTTTAAATACCTTGACATCAAAGCAAGAGGACCAAAAGGTCAATCCTTAGTACCCAGGTAAAAACTGGATGGTCAGGGCAGCCCTTACATAATTCTAGTTCCTGGGGAGAATAACCATTATTATTGACCTCTATGGTATGTTGAAGGAAATTCTTTAAAATAGTAAAATGGAAAAGTGATTGATGATATTTCTGAGTATCAATCTTGAGCCTGAACATGCATGCACACACATGTATTTATGCCCCCCCACATGTGTACATACATATGCACACCGCATACACACACACACACACACACACACACACACTTGAAAAAATAAAAGACTCATAGAAGAAAGTATACAAGATGAGGGTAAAAAGTAGGAAAATGAATGAGAAAACAAATGATCTGGGCAAAAATTCAGCAATGTGGAAGAAAAATTAGCAAGTCAAGGGAGATATTGAAGACAAATATAATCAGAATGAAAATGAATCAAATTAAACACGCAGAAGAAAATATCAACCATAGTCATGACCAAGAATCAGAAAAATGAATTCCAATGATAGAGCGTAAAGGAGGAAATAATATATCAAAAAAATAGAAAAGAAAAAAATAAGAATTGACCTTTATAAAAATGCCAAAGACCTCTGAGAAGTGATCATGAGACCAGTCCCGATAATTCATGAGTAGAAGAAAGACCTGAGATAAATAAAAGTTGTAGACAATGTAGTCAATGAAATTATAGAAGAAAATTGCCAAAATCTAAAGAAGAATCAGACTTATTTGGAACTACAAATGGACATACCAGAAGAATAACCTTTTCATAATATTCTGTAAGGAGCTGCAGGCTTTAGCTTGCTTACGCTGAGCTTGCTTACAAGGAAGTTGACTCTGTGAATTGTCACCTCGAGACTTTGCTTACAAGGAAGTTGACTCTGTGAATTGTCACCCCGAGCCTTTTTCCAAGAGCTGGGTGCGGACGTGCAGTAAAAGTCACCAGATACTCCAGCCCGATGTCTCAACTCAGTGATTTTGCAAAAGCAGACCCTCCTCTGACGCCAGAGAGCCCAATCAACTGATTACCCTGCTTTACACTCCCCCTATATGCTTCCCGCCTTTTGCCAAATATATACTGCTGTCATAATTCAATAAATCAGACTTTGACAACCTCACAAAGTCTCGTTCTTTTCTCTCGCTCATCTCCACAGGTTTTGGGGTCCTTCTCGGGTACCCAACGTTACATGACCCGTAGACAGGGTCAATATTCCATAGTCAAAGTTTCAAAATTAGAGAGAAAAACAAACAACAAAAAGCATCAAAATCTCTTTTTATGTTTAATTTTTAACTTTTGTTTCTTTTCTGAGACAAGGTCTCCTTGTAGCCCTGATGGCTGGAACTGACTATGGAGAAGAGAATGGCCTCCCCTGCCTATCAAATATTGGGATTAAAGATGTGCCCCATCATGACTGATTTATGTTTTGTTGTCATGGAACAGGCACAATGGCTCAGGAAGCTGAGGCAGGCAGATCTCTGCAAGATTGTGTCCTGCCTGGTCTACATAGAGTGCTCCAGGCCACTGAGGTTACAGGGAGATCCTGTATCAAATATATAAAAATGTGGTAAAGAAAGTGAATGATTCATTTGTTTTCTTTCTTCTTTGTTTTTTGAGTAGCTTGTATACTCTGGAAATTAATGCTTTGTCAGATGTATCTGCTGTGAAGGTTTCCTCCCACTCTGTGGGTCTTCTCCTCACTTCCTTTATTGCTTCCTTTGATGTACAGAAGCTTTTGAGTTTAATGAGGTCCCATTTGTCAATTGTCGATCTTATTTCTTGTGCAGCTGCTGTCTGATTTAGGAAGTCTTTTCCTACACCTATGTCTTGTAGTCTGCTGCCAAGCTTCTCTTCTATCACCTCCAGAGTTTGGGGTTTCACGTTGAGGTCTTTGGTCCATCTGGAGTTGACCTTTGTACAAGGTGAGAGGTAGGGGTTTAATTTCATTCTTCTACAAGTGGTGATCCAGTTTTGCCAGCACCACTTGCTGAAGATGCTGTCTTTCTTCCATTGTGTCTTCTTGGCCCCCTTGTCAAATATGAGGTGGCTGAAATTGTATGAGCTCAGGTTTGGATCTTCAGTTTTATTCCATTGGTCAACTGGTCTGTTTTTGTGCCAGTACCAGGCTGTCTTTATGACTATAGCCCTATAGTATAGTTTGATGTCTGGTATAGCGATCCCCCCTGTATTTCTCTTTTCACTCAGGGTTGCTTTGGCTATTCGGGGTCTTTTGTTTTTCCAAATGAAATTGAGGATTTTTTTTTCCAGGCCTGTGAAGAAACTCTTGGGGATTTTGATTGGGATAGCATTAAATCTGTACACTAGTTTGGGTAGGATGGACATTTTTACTATATTTATTTTCCCAATCCATGAGCATGGGAGGTTTGTCCATCTTCTGATGTCTTCCTCAATTTCCTTTTTCAGGGGTTTAAAATTTTTGTTGTAGAGATCCTTGGTGTCTTTGGTTAGGTTTGTTCCTAGGTATTTTATTGTTTTTGAGGCTATTGTGAGTGGGAAGGTCTCCTTGTAGTCCTTCTTCAATTGCTTGTTGTTGGTGTACAGAAAGGCTACTGATTTTTCTAGGTTTATTTTGTATCCTGCCACTTTACCAAAGCTCTTAATCGTTTCTAGGAGTTTTCTGGTGGAGTTCTTAGCATCCCTTAGGTAGACAATCATATCATCAGCAAAAAGGGATAGCTTGACTTCCTCTTTTCCAATTAGAACTCCTTTAATTTCCTTTTCTTGCCTTATTGCCCTAGCTAGGGTTTCTAGCACTATATTGAAGAGGAAACATGTGTCTATGCTAAAGTAACCTACCATAACTATTGGTGCTGCTTAAATACCTATATATCTAATTGCTTGTTCTTCATTAGTAGGATCGAAAGGTTATTCCTGGACAGACTGTCAGCCCATGAAAGGAAACAGCCAGAATTGACCAGAGTCCAAGTCAACAGCTCCAGAGAGAGTGGACTGTTTTACCTCTCATCCACCTGTGCCCCTTTTCTAAGCCTAGGGAACAACCTGCGGAAGAGGGGGCGTGGTAGAATGTAAGGGCTGCGATTGGGGTGAATGGTGAAACTACAGCAATGTAGTCTGGACACTCATTTGATCAACTTGATTGAACAAACAACCTGTCACCCCCCACTGGATGGTGGGGCTGTAGGTGTTTGGGCACAACAGCCTGCAGATAGGTTTTGCATGAAGGATGCTTGTACTCATGGATTATCACTTATAGCTAAAAATGAAAAAAAAAACTGAGAGAAAGATGCAGGACAGTTATGGCGGAATGCATGATCTGGGATGGGGTGGGGGGGGGAGGGAAAGGGAAATAAGCCTGAACTGAATTGGAAAAAATGTATGAAATGCACAAAGCATCAATAAAAATTAATTAAAAAAAAAAAAAGAAAGTGAAAAAGATAAGAAATGCAAGGTAAATTTGCTAACTCACCTACAAAGACCAAAATTGCAAGAAAAACTTCAGTTCCCTCAGAAGCAACCTTGAAAGGCAGAAAAACATGGAATGATATGTGTCAATTACTAAAAGTAAATAGCAGTCAACCAATTTTTCTGTATAGGGCAAAGTTGCCTTTTGAAACTGATAAATAAGGATATTTGAAGATAAGCACTTAGGAAGTTCATGATGACCAAGTCAGCATTACAAGAGATATTTAAAGTAATAATGTACTAAGAAGAGTAAGAAAGACATTTTCCAACACAAACGACAAAAAGAAGAAATAGGCATTAAATTAGAGTCAGGATGGTGTCTGTCATGTCCTACTAAGCAGATCAATGTTCCCTAACTCTAACAAAGAATAAAGAACAACTAAACAGTACTCCAAACAGCCAAAAGAACAACTGAAAAACTGCAGGACTTCTAACAATCTCTCAAAAACACCCTCAAATCTAATTGGGCTCAAACTACCAATAAAAAGAACCAGATTTAAAAATAAAAGTAAACAGCAAGAATCTGTTACCTATAAGAAATAAACTGTACTGGCAAATATCCCCACAATTTGAAAGTCAAAGAGTATACTAGTCTAAATGAACGACAGAAAAAAAGGCACTAGCAGAGCTATTCTGAAATTTAATAGAGCTGATTTTCAGAACAAAATAGAAGCAATAAAGAAGGCCACTATGTTTTATCAAGTGTAATAATTCATCAAGAAAATGTAATAATTTTAAATATATATTCAATACATATACTGAATGTATTAGTTTTCTGTTGTGGTGGTGAGAAACCCTGACCAAGGGAACTTATAAAATGAAGAATTTAGGGCACTGGAGAGATGGCTTTATGGCTAAGATCACTGTCAGCTCTTGCAGAGAACCTATGTTCAAGTTCCAGCATACACATGATGAGCAAGGACAGTCCATAACTCTTGTTCCATGAGATCCCATTGTGTCTTTTGACTTCTGCAGGCGTTGCACCACATGGGTGCATTTATGTACACTCAGGCAAAACACTCATACACATAAAATTAAAAAGATAATAAAAATAAACTTTTTTATAAAAGAGAAGAGTTTATTTCAGTTTATGGTTCCAGAGGAATAAGAGACCATCATAGCAGGAAGATATGGTGGCAAAAGGTGGCTTGTGGAGAAAGCAGAGCTCACACATCTTCAAGTAGGTCAAGGAAATAACAGTAAAGTCTTCCAGCCTTAAGAACTCGGAAAACCCAATCCTAGGGATATGCTTCCTCCAGCATGACTGTACTTCCTAAAGCATCCCAAAGCAGCCACCAACTGGTGACAAAATACCTGAATTTGTGGAGCTTATGGAAAACATTATAATTCAAACCACCACATTCCACTCTCTGGTCCCCATAGTATCATGACCATATAAAAATGCAAAACACATTGTGTCCACCTTCAAAAAGTACCCATAGATTTTACTACTTTTAATAGGCTTCAAAACCAAGAAACTGAATCTCTTCTGAGACTCAATGAAATCTCTAACCTGTTAACCCCTATAAAATCAAAAGACAAGCTAGGCGTGGTGGTGCAACCTTTAATCCTAGCACTTGGGAGGCAGAGGCAGGCAGATCTCTGTGAGTTCAAGGCCAGCCTGGTCTACAGAGCACGTTCCAGGACAGCTGGGGCTATGGGGAGACCCTATCTCAAAAAGACCAAAAAAAAAAATCAAATGACAAATTACCTAGTTCCAATGTACAATGGAATTAAATAAACATTTTCATTAATAAAGGGAGGAATGGGGACACAGGGAGGAAATACTGGACCAAAGAAGACTGAAACCAGCAGTGCAAACACCAAATCCAACAGCTCCATGTCTGACATCTAGGACTTTGCTTCCAAAGGGGTCAGATGGCTCAGTACCACAACCTTTGCAATGTACAGCATACATGTTTTTCTTGGGGTGTTGGAACTCCCTCTAAGCAGAATTCCTTGTAATATGTCTCATAGCTTTAGCATTCCCAATATCTTCTTGGGGTCTCCACTGGCAACCATGCTTCACCTTCATAGATTCAAACAATGACTTATTAAGGCCTCTTGGCCTGCTTGGGCCTTCTCTATTCAAGAGTGCCCCTTCTGAAATAGAGCCTGGCCTTAGCAGCTTCTGAGAAAGTGCTGATGGCTACTTCACTCTTGCACCTTTCCTGCCTTTAAGGCCTTCCAGCACCACCTGAACAACACTGTGCAGTTAGGGTGGTGGCCTGGGTTGGACTCTGCCCTGCTTCATCCATGTTACCATCTGGTTTTCTATGCTGTGGTTTTCTAGGAGTGGAAAAACCCCATGGCATTTTCTTTTTGCAAGATGGAGGCTTAGCTGGGTGTGCTCTTTTCCTAAAGGTATTGTTTAAACTCAAATTTCTAGATTCCTCCTTAATCACTCTAATTTCCATTTAAAGGAGGTTCTTCAGCACTTGCCCTGGCTTCACAGTAACTTTTCTCCAAATTTTTCACTCCAAAATTTACATTCTGCATTTCTTTCTTCCTCTTTTGCTCTGTTTTACTGTAAGATCATGCATAATATTCACCATTAATAGTCATACTACCATTTCTAAGTTAGGATCCAAGAAGTTTCTTCCACCAAAGTAATTTGTCGCCTTTCAACAGCCTCAGTCAAGCTCTTAGCTGAGGGCAGAAAGCAGCAGGACTCTTTGCCAAAATATCTGATTCTGCTTACTTGGTCTCATTTCCCTATGGAACTACTTTTTTCTCAGCACATCTTCTTTTCAGGTTCACACTAAAACAGCCCATTAAACTCTGCTTCCAGGATATCCTGGTCGAGATTTCCAGAGTCTTCCACATTCCTCCAAAAACCCACATACTCAGTGTCAGATTGGGTTTGACAAGAGTGACAGAAAATGAAAGAAAGTGGAATCCAAATTGTTCTTCATGAGAACAATGAAGGGGGAAGAAGTCTCTGCTGGAAAGCAGACTGCACACCAGCTCAGTGGTACTTGAAATATTTAAAGGGTTAGGGGCCAGAGGAAGGAAAGATTGAGTGGAAAAACAGGAAGGACCAGGGTGGGAAATATCTTAACAATTGTTCTGTATGTTTACTAGTATATTTCAGTTTCCAGGTAGGGACTGTGTTAGCTTTTGGGGGATAGGGACTATTAGGTTACAAAGGTGCAAACCCCCAATAAAAGACACACACATGAGACTTAAGTCTTGGGAACATGATTTACTTCCATTGCCAGAGCAGGCTACCTGTCGGCATGTGGTGGAGTAGGCAACAACAGGAGGAAGATGGCGACTAAGTCCCACCCATTTATAGCCATGGGGCAGGACCTCAGGTACAGGGCAAGAAGTCAGAAGATTGACAGCCTCTAGAGAAAGTGGACATCTGTGTGTCTCTTGGAATTCTGGGAAGCCTAGGCCTAACATTCCAGCCTTTTCATTATGATAAGGGAATGGGATGCTGTTCTCTCTTATGTATCTTCCTCAGAGCTGAGGGCCGGGGGCGGGAGGTGAAGTTTCAGGGGAATGGGTATCAGGCTGGAGAGTTAGAATCTGGTTTCCAATCTTGGCTGCCCTTTGCTGCTTTGACTGATGGCTTTGGTCCAGATTGATAATGGCCAGTAGTTAGTGGACATATTCTCTGTGACTGAAAAGACAAGCTGGTTGAATCTTATATGAGTAAACCAGTGCCGGGACTTCACAGTACCAATGGAGGGGGGGATACTGGGTGCATTAGCAATTGGAGGGTCCCAGTATAGGGTCTCCAGAGGAAGAAAGAACCTGTACTCTATTTCTGAGGAATTAAAAAAAATTTTTAAAAATCCTCCAGTTCAAGTGATATGTGTATGTATGTATGTATGTATGTTTATATTTATGTATACATATAAATATGTTTATTTTACATTGCTACAGTATATATATATATATATATATATATATATATATATATTACAGTATGTATGGCAGAGGGCAGGGACTCGGGTGGGGTGGGGGGAGGAAAAGTGAAGTACTGCTAGATATAAATTGAAAAATGATGTATGACCTATGGGAAAAAGTTTAATAAACAAAAAAATAAAAATAAATATAATAAAAAAGTTTTAGTTCACAGAACTCTAGAACGAGGGCTAGTTCTAGTACATAGGGCTCCAGAATGACAGCCAACATAACCATGGAGAATAAAAGGTGTATTACCTAGCATGGCACAGCAAATCTGCATCTATCTCTGAGATATTTTCAACATGACACAGCAGGTTCTAACTTGGCACAGTAGGCTCTCCCTCAACTACTTTCTGGAAGTTAGTTTCATTGTTCCCTCTTTTGATTATAATGTCGTGTTGGGGTGTTAAACGCACACATATTAGCTTAGATAAATTAAATAGTTTGGTCTTTAAGGTCAGTTTGAGGTCTGGTCTGTGAGGACACTCAGGCCTTGCACCTGGCTCTTTCACACCAGTTCCATCTATTGGACAAAGTCAGGTTTGCTTGACCAGAGCTTCCTTTGAAGCATGAGGAGTTTCGGATCTATTGGACTTTTCTCCTTTGACTGACACTGCCAGCGAAGTCCTTTAAGTGAATCTCCAGGACCCCCTGGCCAGGTGACTGGTGACTCACTGCCTATAGAAATATAGAAAGTGGCTAATGTGGTGCACCCTTTAAGCCTCAGCACTCTTTGGTGGCAGAGGCAGGCGAATCTTTGTGAGTTCAAGGCCAGCCTGGTCTACAGAGTGAGTTCCAGGACAGCTGAGGCTACAGGGAGGCCCTGTCTCGAAAAGACCAAAAAATAAAAAAAGAAAAGAAAAGTGCTAATGCAGGACCCTAGGACTTAAGTATACCTTAGAGGGTAAGGGCCAAAAGCCTTCAAATCTCTCTTGGCAAATCAGATTGGAGCTTTAAGTATGGTTGCTAAACCTCCAAAGAGATCATTTGAATGAATTTAGTATTTTAATTACTATATAACAACTAAGTAAAGCTTGAACATTGACATAGCACTCTTAAGGAAAAGGAGGGGGCATTATCACATACCTACAGCAGACAGGAAATACTTAAGGCTTACCCAAATTGGTTACATTCAGACTGTCCCATGTGGTCCCTGGAAGTAAAACCTAATTTTTCTTTAAAAATATTAAAAGTAAAGCTGGGTGTGGTGGCACATGCCTTTAATCCTAAGACTTGGGAAGCAGAAGCAGGCAGATCTCTGTGAGTTCAAGGCCAGCCTGGTCCACAGAGTGAGTTCCAGGCCAGGTGTTGCTATAGGGAGAGCCTGTCTCAAAAAAAAAAAAAAAAAGGAAAGCACAAAGTATAAAAGATATGAAAACAGTTTTAGTATGTACAGGTAACTCAATTTTTGTATATGTCTGTTTCAGTTGAGGCTGTAACAAGGTTTATAGTACCTGCTAGCGGACTGTCCACAGGTTGCACACTACTGAGAATCTCCAGGTATAGAACACAATTTCTTGTATACTCTATAACTACATTATAGAATTCTTAAAAGTGAACAGTACTTCATACATACACTCATAAATAAGGTTCTAATAATTAAATTTGATGATGACAGTTTATAAAGTTTGTACTGAGCAGAGGCACATACATTGCTATCATACACAGACAGATATTAATAGGCTGTAACTATATTACAGAGTTGTTAACAATATCATATGCATACATACACACATTTATCCACATATTCACACAAGAATTTTTTATCCTAGTGTTTGTGCTGAACAGTCACATAAATTGGGGAAAAAAATACCTTTAAAAATGTTATTTAAAGCATGCGGCCATAATTAATTGTACTGCCAAGGCTGAGATGGCTAATATAATTTCCTTATCACACTGACCTTGGTGTCTTATACCTTTGGTTGTAAAACTATGATCTTATTGTAATATTTTAACAACTGATGGAAAACAGTATTGTATATCTAGCCATGACTAAAGTTACAATACAATAGTTAAAGAGAGTTTCACCAAGGGAGAACCTAAAGTCAGGAGACATTTAGACCTACCAAGACAATTTAGTAACTGACAATACCCAAATCATTTAGGCTGTTTCATTGGAGGAAAGACATTGCAATTTATAGGTATCTAGGGGAGGCCATGTGCCACTGTCCAAGTGCCAAAGTATGAATGAATCCAGGGATTTTTAAATTGGTCTCTGGTCAGAAGTATGGAGGCACAGCTATCAGAAGCCTGCTTAAGTAGGAGGAAAGAAAAAAAAATCTGTTAGCGAACCCCTAAGGGTAAAAAATCAGGTCTTTAGAGGTCTGGAAACAAGAAAAACTGGAAAGGAAACTTTAGTTAGAAGGCGTGTGAAGAAAATAATTTGGACAGATAAGAAATAAAATCTTTAGATAACCACTGTAGAAACTTAGGAACCAAATAAATCTCTACATAGCCAGTATAGAAACTTAGGAACTCGGGTTCAAACCAGGCCTTTGAAAAAAATTTAAGAGGCATGCCAAAAGTAAACTCAATTTAATTTTTTGTTTGCTTTTGTGCACAATATAGAATGAAAGAAGTTTGAAGTGGCCACTTTGTTTTGACAGAAGGTAACACACAGGAGAACATGGACACGTGAGAGCTATGTGAATCTCAAAGACACACTGGAGAACAGTTATAACACACAGACAGTTTGGACAGACACATGACTTAATTGTACCCATTAACTCTGGACTATGGGAAATCCCCTCCCCCCCCTAAAATGTTATAGCTAAGTGTTGGTATCCAGAATAACTTGATGTCAAGGCACAGAAAGTTCTCAGTTCCCTGATCTGCTGCACACCTAAATCTAAACTTGTTGGGCAAGGTTGTGGAATCATTAATTTTAATTGTTATATTTACACAGAATCATTTAGAGTTTAAGACATCTACTCAGGTGGGAACAGGAATAGCCTGTGTGCCCATACTGTGCTTTTCAGCACAGGCTCTGTGTGTGTGTGTGTGTGTGTGTGTGTGTGTGTGTGTGTGTGTGCAACTTTGCAGGATGGTGGGCAGGCAGGCAGGCAGATCTGGCTTGCATGGCTTGCCTGTCTCCAACTGGGCTTACCTCCTAATTTAATGAGAATAAATTTATTGTTAGTGGAAAAATCAAAAGTCCCTTCCTTAAGGGGAGGCAGCCAGGTGAAACATTACTGCCTGAGGCAAGATCTGGATGCCAGGTGGGACTGGCTATGATGGACACACTTTCTTAATCTCAGATACAGAGGCTTGTATCCAGAAGCAGACACGAAAATGGATTTCTGAATAAAATGGGATGTATGAAGAGAACTGATGAAATGGAAGACCTTGTCGAAATGTCAAAATCTTAAATAATCCATCAAAAATAGGTAAAAGTCTTGTAAATAAAATACAAAAAAACCCAGCATTTCTTAGAAAGCCAGAAGATGTAAAAAATCTCAAACAGCAGGCAGTAAAAAAAAAAAAACAATTAACTATCCATGCAAAAGTAAAAATGGAAATTTATTTTATTTTGAAACAGATGAAAACATTGTAATTAAAGCTCTGTACTCTGAAATAAAAATGTATTAATTGAATCTCAATTGCCTTTTTTGTTATAATAACCTAATATAAAAACCCAAAAATCAAAATTGTAAAAGGATCAGATCATGCCCTTAAATAAATTGCAAAATAATTAGAACATGGCATTAGTCGTTATAAGCTCCGATGTAAATTTAATTTTCCAATACGTTATTCCTGCCATGTGGTCAAGATGGCGCTGAAGAGTGGGCGTGGTTTAGGTTCCATGGAAACGGCAAACATAGCTAAAATGGCTGCTGTGAAGGAGCAGGTGGTTTAGCCCAGCTACCATGGTGTGCAGTGCAGCCTCACTTTACCTTTTCCTGATGTGCAGTGGGGAAAAGGCATGGTAAAAAAAAAAAAAAAAAAAAAAAAGAAATGAAAAACGAGGATAAAAACAGCTTGGATTTAAGGTTGAGTCTTTTACTGCAGAAATCTGTCAAGGTTGCAGCGAGGTCAGGAGAGAGATAGAGAAAAGGAGATCTGTAGGAAGTAAAGAGCTTAGAGGCACCTTCTTAAGATTATAATTTGTCCACTCTGATTTCAGGGGATCCAGGCATTGTCCACAGGCCCAAGTGTGGGGTGGGGGGTGGGGGGTTGGGCTCTGAAACAGGGTCTTCAAGCCTGTAAAACCAACATCCTTGAAGTTACAGGGGGGACCAAAAATAAAATGGGTCTGGATTCTGTCTCCAGTGTCCTGGAAGACAGCAGTCCAGACAGGGCTGTCCAGTGTCCTGGAAGACAGTGGTCCAGGCACGTCTCTCCAGTGTCCTGGAAGACAGCGGTCCAGACAGGGCTGTCCAGTGTCCTGGAAGACAGAGGCCCAGACAGGGCTGTCCAGTGTCCTGGAAGACAGCGGTCCAGACAGGGCTGTCCAGTGTCCTAGAAGACAGACGCCCAGACAGGGCTGTCCAGTGTCCTGGAAGACAGCAGTCCAGACAGGACTGTCCAGTGTCCTGGAACACGGTGGTCCAGACAGGGCTCTCCAGTGTCCTGGAAAACAGCGGTCCAGACAGGGCTGTCCAGTGTCCTGGAAAACAGCGGTCCAGACAGGGCTGTCCAGTGTCCTGGAAGACAGCGGCCCAGACAGGGCTGTCCAGTGTCCTGGAAGACAGTGGTCCAGACAGGGCTGTCCAGTGTCCTGGAAGACAGTGGTCCAGACAGGGCTGTCCAGTGTCCTGGAAGACAGCGGTCCAGACAGGGCTCTCCAGTGTCTGGGAAGACAGCGGTCCACACAGGGCTGTCCAGTGTCCTGGAAGACAGCGGTCCAGACAGGGCTGTCCAGTGTCCTGGAAGACAGCGGTCCAGACACAGCTCTCCAGTGTCCGGGAAGACAGCGGTCCAGACAGGGCTGTCCAGTGTCCTGGAAGACAGCGGTCCAGACCAGACAGGGCTGTCCAGCTTGTGGCGGGATTTAGGACCTCTCTGAAACACTGGTTCTCAGGAGAGTTCAAAAACAGAAAAATGGAAAAAATGGAAAAATGGGAGGCTAAAATGAGGAGAACAAAGGAAAGATGGAGCTAGATAGCAGTAGAGAGAAAAGGAAGGAGAAAGAGGGGGGGGAGAGCAGAGATAGACTTACTGTGAAATGTGGAAGCTGGTTCTCTGGAGAAATACACTTCTGGTAATTCCCAGGGGGTTGCAAAAAACAAAAAACAGAAAAAAACAAAGATTCTTTTTGAGGGGAGAGCCGGTGAGTGCTCCACTTGATCAAAAATATCACAACCCTCGACTGAGTTCATGGCACCATTATGTTAGGTTATAACAGCACAAACTCCCAATAAAAGACGGGCAGATGAGACTTAAGTCACTCTGGGAACATGATTTACTTCCATTGCCAGGGTGGGCTACCTGTTGGCACGTGGTGGAGTAGGCAATAGCAGGAGCAAGCTGGCAACTGAGGCACACTTATTTACAGCCCTGGGGCTGGACCTCAAGTACAGGGGAAGAGGTCAGAAGAATGATAGCCTCTGGAGAAAGTGGACATCTGTGTCCACATCATTCTGGGAAGCCCAGATCTAACAGGGACTAGCAGAATTTTTTTTTTTTAGACATTGCAGTTTGGAGTTTTCTAAGTTAAGGCATTTATACCTCATTCCAGATCCTGAGGATATAAACGGGGCATCTGGCACCATCTTTCCCTGCTTACTGCTGGTTAGGGAAGATGGTAGGATTTCAGAGGTTTTCCTTAGGGCCCAGAGGTGCATTCACAGGGTTGAAGAGTGAAGTAGAAAGAGGCTCTTTATGTGTTCAGTTGCTATAGATTGGACAATGGCATGGATGTGATCCTGAAAGAATCTTCAGAGGCAAATAGTCACAAGGAGAAGAATGCACACTGTGGATGCCAGGAAGGGAGATAACCATGGCAACCATTGTTCTAAACCTGGCCATGGTTTGTTTTCATGAATTTTATTAAGCTCTGTTTTTGCTTTATCTGCTCTATTTGTTGTTGAATAATAATGGAGTTATGTGTGATATTAAAACAACACAACATGGGAAATTGTTCAATCTAATATGAAGTTTTAACAGTAGGAAATCGATAGTGGCTCGAAGTTGTAAAATGGAGGTACAGAATTCTTTCATTTCTTGATTAATTTCTGCTAATATCTGTGTAGTGAAATTTGCTTTTTTTCTAAAAAAATGCAAGCCACTTTAATATTTCCCTTTGTAATCCTACTGTTAGACTGGGCAAATTTAAAATGAAACCTGCCATAACCACGACCTCACCAATACTTTTGAGAGGCAATCAATTATCACAACAGGAGTGAGGTTCTGAGTCAGCCAGTTTGTATGCATAAGGGATGGTAGCAAAGGGAGGACCCCACTGAGAGAATACATGCCTAAGTAATTAGCTGGTAGAGTTTGAAGAGCAATGTCTTTGCTTAAAAAATCCCACCCCACATGAAGTCTTTTGTCAGTGAAGAGATGTTAAACTCAATGGGGTAATTTAATAGGCCCTACCAGATTTCTTCCATAGCATTTAATGTTAAAGGAAACCCTATTTGGGGTACGGAAGGTGTGTGCACATTATACAGAGTGGAGATAAGAATCAAACATTGTCAAGAGCTTAGTCAGAGAGACAAAGAGACTTTACATCTTGTGTTTATGCTTAGGTAATCAGCTCCCCAAAAGTTTCTCTTAACTGTCACTAGGTAGGAGCAGCAAGAGAGTGGTTGTCCACTGCAATGAGGAAAAAGAAGGAATATAGAATATAAAGCATTTTACCTATTCTGGAGTGAAAGCAATAAAGGTTCCTTGTAAACAGAGTTCTTCCACAGCATCTACAAGGCCCTCAGATGTGGTAATGGGTCGGAGAATCATCCAAAATCTCCTTGTAGATGTATCAGGAATAGGCCAAGTTGCTGTGAGGTGGAAGCCATTAGAGCTTATGTTGGAGCAGTCCTGCTCTGGCAGTGGAGGAAATCTGTTCCTTGTTAGGGAGGTGGGACCTGTTGCTATCTCACAGAGAGGGACAGGAGTAGCCTCTGAAGCATTTTTGAGGTGTGAAAACATGGATCCAGGGCAGGTAATCCTGGAGTTTGACTGATGTGGAAGTTAATAAGATGCTTCTATGAAGTCCTTTCTATTGGTGGGACAGGCGTTGATGGGTAAGAGGAGAGACACAGAGTTTATTTACCATTTCTTGATTTGGAAGATGAGCATCAGGGTAGGGAGATGACAAGAGACTGTTAGTGTGTTTCCAAAGCCCTGTCCTGAGGAATGAGACTGTTAGGTAAGAAAGTAGAAAGCAGCCGGGTCTGGTGGCAGAGGCAGGCAGATCTTTGTGAGTTCAAGGCTACCCTGGTCTACAGAGTGAGTTCTAGGTCAGCTGGGGCTACAGGGAGACACTGTCTTGAAAAGGCCAAAAATAAAATAAAATAAAATAAAATTAGAAAGCAGCAATATCCTAAAGGAGTCCAGGGGGATCACGGGTCCCCCATTGATGAATTCAAATGTACTGGCAGAGAGGGGTTTTGTGGAAAGCCTCAGATATAAGTAAGACAGTGGTAATAATTAAACCTAGTCCAATTTTAGTTCTAGGGTGAGTTTTAAAAGAGTTTCTTTGATGGTATGATGAGCCCTTTAAACATTTCCAGAGGATTGGGAGTGATAGGGAATATGAACCCTCCAAGGAATCTCATGGTATTTAGCAAGATTCTGGGAGATTTAAATTCTGGACCATTGTCTGATTATAGTATGAAGGGAAGGCCAAACCACAGGATGAGTTCTGTAATAAATATTTGAGCTTTGTTGGGGACTGTTTTATTGATGGTGAGGAATACTCCAATCCAGCCTGAAGGTATCCATGATAACATGAAGATATTTATATCTTGTGCTAGGGAACATAAGGGTAATGTCCTTCTGCCAATCCATGGCTGGCAGGAGGCCCCACTTATGGTGAGTGGGGAATTGAGAGGGGTTTATGTTGGAGTTGGGGTATTATTTTGATAAATTTTAATGTGTCTGTTTAAGTCTTAAGAAACTGTCCATCCCAAGGATGAAGGGAGATATGATTTTGTAGGAAGGAAATCAAGGTCTGATTAAATGGATGAACCAAATAGAGAAATGAGATTAGCACTTGGATGAGAAGGGAAGGAATGTGGGTGTCTGATAGGCTAGAAAAGGAGAAGATAGGCAACTGGGTGTGTGAGAGCTAGCTCACAATGCAGTTTATCAGCATGGTTGTTTGAGTCCTTGGTGAGTGTTAAAGGACAAAATATATTGATTGTCCTTCATTTACATAGGATTGGGAGGCCTTTAATGTAATAACGATGGGGTCATGGTGTAGGATAAAAAGGAAGGGGTCCCATGCTCCGTGTTCCAAATAAAGACATTAACTGGATAAGGATAGGTGGAGGAAGTGGAAGAGTCGGTAGGGAAGGAAGAAGAGAATCCACCAGGGGTTACGTTGGAGGTAAAACATGGTGACTGTGTCTAAAGGGGGAATAGAAATAGAAGGTTTGAATTTAGCCAATAAAGTCCTTTCCCATGAGGGGAATGGAACATTTTAGAATGACTAAAAATGGGTGAATGTCAGGCTGTCAAACTGGCAGAGTACATAAGTCATTTGGGGAGGGGGGCTGGAGAGATGGCTCAGCGGTTAAGAGTACTGACTGGTCTTACAGAGGACCTGGGTTTGATTCCCAGCACCCACATGGCGACTAAGAACCATCTTTAACTCCAGATCCCGAGGAGTCTTACACCCTCTTCTGATCTCCGTGGCATTGCACGACACCAGTGCACCAATCTGCATGCAGACAGTACATTCATTCGTACACATAAAAAATAAAAAATAATAAAAAATAATTCTTTTGGCGGTTTGCTGGGATACTGTTGACTCCCATAACTATAATATGATACTTCACCGTTAGGTCCCTTGGTGGAGGGGAGGAGAGAGAAAGAATCCCCTGGGCTCAGAACATGGAGTCTTTGTAACCAGCCATTGTCCCTGTCAAATGGGGTTCTGTGGACGCTTCTCGAGTCCCAACTGGTGATCATGAACACAAGCCTCTTCATTGCAGTGGCTAGAGCAGAGGGGCATTAGGAACTTGGGGACCTTGGGGAGATGCCAAAGCATCTCTGAAGGTATTCCATCTTCTACTGTCCCCACTAACCACAAGTGAGACAGGCCTGTGTTGGGGACCTGGGATTAAGCCACACCTTTGCTCAATGTCCTGGTTGGTTGCATCTTGAGTGAAGGGGGCCCGGGGGAGTTAGTCCCATATAGTTAGAGTATTTTGTTTCACGAGGAGGTAGTTGACAGAGCCAAAGGCATAAAGTGGAAGAACCCCCAGGGATGTCAGTCCAGGGCCCACTATACTGAGACCAAAACTTACCTTGAAATGAAGGTGTTGAATACTCTGGTGTAGGAAGGATTGGGGAGATAGAGTTAAGGTAAGTTTGGGGGGGGGAGAAGTTTTATATGTCCTTAAAGTCCCAGAGTAGGACTTCCATGGCTCAAGAAGGCAGAGATTGCAAACTATCGTAACCCAGAAGATAAGGAGGTTTTCACAGAAGTTTTCAGGTTGCAAGTGTCGGGGTTTTGTGTTTTTTTTTTTTTTTTTTTTTTTTTTGATAATTTTTATTTATTTTTTTTCTTCTAATTATTCTTTTTTTTTCATTTTTTAAAAAAAAAAAAAAAAAAAAAAAAAAAAAAAAAAAAAAAAAACATCCTTCATGTAAAACCAATTGGTAAGCAGTTGAGCCCAAACCCACACAGCCCAAGGGTCCCACCATTTAGCTGGGGGTGCTTGTATGTACAATCAAGTTGATCAAATAATTGTCCAGTCTATATTGCTGTAGTTTCACCATTCACCCCAATCGCATCCCTTACATTCTACCACGCCCCCTCTTCCACAGATTGTTCCCTAGGCTTAGAAAAGGGGTACAGGTGGATGAGACGCAAAACAGTCTACTTTCTCTGGTGTTGTCATTTTGGACTCTGGTGAATTCTGGCTGTTTCCTTTCATGGGCTGACAGTTTGTCCAGGAATAACCTTTCAATCCTACTAATGAAGCACAGGCAATTAGCATGTGTCGGTTTTTTAGACTATATAGTGAGCTCAGGGAACATTCAGGTTCTTGAAGATACCCCAGTGGGGAAGTAAAAGAGAAGGAAAAACAGAGGCAAAGAGAAAGAGAAGAAGGTTGTCAACAGGGAAGGGCTGGCGCTCAGGACTCCAAAACCCATACCTCATTTTGAGAACAAGCCAAATTAAAGGAAGTATTTGGAGAAAAATAATAAAGATTAGGACAAAAATGGCTGAAAAGATAACATTCAGAAACCATAGATAAACTAATGAAAAGAAATTAGAAACAAGAATTATTAAAATCATATATTTAAAAAGATAGATTTTACATCAGATTCAGGTAAAATCCAGAGCATCATTAAAGAAAACTTTGAAAAGTTAAATCATATAAAAGTGAAAACAAACACATTACCTACAAAAATTAAATCTAGGAAATATAAACAATTTAAATTGCTATATAATAAACAATTAAAGCTATAATTCTCTTTATTTGTGTGTGTGCACATGTGTGTGTATATATATATGTGTGTGTGTGTGTGTGTGTGTGTGTGTGTGTATGTGCATGTGGGTTTGTGTGTTTGTATGCTGGTAGGAATGTGGAGTCTAGAAGTTGGCATTTGTTGTGTTTTTCTGTTCCTCCTGTCCAATTTTTGTTTCTATTTCTGATTAAACCCTTTAGTGAACAGGAATTGAGGGAGGCAGAGTTAACATGCCTTACAGCTTACAGTCCGTTGTCAAGGGAAGCCACTGCAGGAGCTTAAGATAGAAACTTAAAGGCAGGAGGGGACTGATGCAGGAACAAGGAGCACCACTGCTTACTGGCTTGCTCCTCTTGCCTGTGCTCAGCCTACTCTCTTATACAACCCAGAACTAACTGCTCAGATGTGGCACCAACCACAGTCCCTTACACCCTTCCACATCCTAAGTAATCAGGAAAAAGCTTCAGAAACACACTCCCAGGTCAATCTGGTGGACGAAATTTCCTAAATGAGGTTCCATCTTCCCAGCAGTGTCAAGTGGACTTTGATAAATATCCTCTTGTCTAATAATGACGAGAGGGTTAAAAGGTCTAGAAAATTTTTATAAGACAAAGTAAGCTGTCAACTTTTCCAGCTTGCCCACTTCTCTGAGAACATTCCAGTAGTATTCTCCTTCAAATGCATACTACTGCTTATTTAATCATGATGAACCTCTAACACCTAAGCTATATCCTTATTTATAGCTTTCAATATCTATAAACTGATGAAAAATAAAATAGTGAAGTACGTGTGCTTTGAAATAAGTTTCCTTCTATTGTTTGTTGGTCAGCTGTGACACACAGCTGCTTTTCATTCATTTAATTTGTACTAGAAATCTAGTACTGCTCCTGTCACATTATGGATCACCGGGATAGATTTATGCTTGACAGCTCTCACTTTTCAGATTGAACACAAACTATGACACCAAGACCACTCCTTAATAAGGCTCTGCTCTTCCAAAGAAGGAAAGTCTGTATCAGGTTTTCTGGAGGCGCCTCTTGCCTGCTTGAGCTCTGAATCCTGACTGCAGATGCATTGACAGCTAGCTGCCCATTCCCTTCTCATCCTTACCAGCTGTAGCGGGATGAGGCTCTGGAACTGTGACCCAAACCAACCATTCCTCACGTAGGTAGGTTGCATCTGTCAGTTCACTTTATCACAACAACAGGGACAGTAACTCATACACTCCCTCCTTTCATCCAGCTTAGAAAAATATCATTTTGTTTTCTTAATGCATTTGGATGTTTCTTAACATATTAGGAATTCATTTTTGTTGTCTTTTTCTGAAAATGATACTTCATGTATAAGGGAATTATATATGAATTAGAGAGCAAATGGCTTTCGCTGTACTTTAATGAGTATTTCAATAGTGAATTAATGCTATTTGAGTCAACTATTTCAATTTGTTTAAGTCATTGAATATATTTTGATATATGTTCTTCAAGAAACACATTCGAAATAGTGAAAATGCTCACCAGACATTCTGTTAGTGATTCAACTTGTTTTGTTTTCTCCTCATTTAATATCAATCATGGAAAATTAAACATAGAATTTCAAAATTTTATTTATTGACCATTTCTCTTGTTTCTATTATAATGGCCTAGCTGCAAACAGTGTTCTAGCTGTAATTACATCTCTTGTATCCCACATCACTGTAAAGAAAATCCCAGGTATTTATTTAATACAAGGTATGAACACTTCAGTGAGTTCCATTGAATAATGCAAAGTGATCACATGGTCCTAAGTGTCAGCAAAGAATGAGAATTCAAGTATTCTTGGGTATTCTTGACAGTTTCTTTTCACAAGCTGAACCACACTTTAACCATATATTGCATTTGGCTGGATTTTTTCCCCCAGAAGCTTTGTTGAATACTGGAAATGGAAATAAGTACTTTTAAGCACAACACTCTGAAGACTAAGACAAGTGAATTAAGGAATTGTTGGCAGCCTGAGACAAGTACTAAGAATGAATGAAGAGGAGACACAGGCAGACAGAGGGACAGACACAGAGAGGAAGAAGGAAGACAGCAAGACAAAGAAAGGAAGACAAAACCAGAATAGTGTCAGAAATCCTGGTGGTGTTTCTGCTGGTGTAACTTTGTACCCTTTCCTTTTACAGCAACTGCTCATGTATATGCAAAATAATTCATTTTTCCTCTGTACAAAATACATGAGAGACAATCCATTAAAAGGAACATTATTGAACACTTCAATCGATACCAAAAAATCACAATGAAGATATGATAACTGTTCTTTGTAAGATTCAATGAATATATCTACTTACAATTTTATTAGATGATAGCATTCCTTCTGTTTGGTACATAGTTGATACTCTAAAGCTTCACCTTCAGAACACTCATTGAAATACACGTAATAATTAATGAAATGATCTTCAATTAACTAGAAGCTTCCTTACATTGGAATGTGGTTCACAGTTTGAAATACTCCTCAAACATGCTGACCTCACATAATTTTTACTCCTGTGTCAGAACTGTTATGGACTGTGTATAATTCAGGTTTAATCTGACTATAAAGGAAAACATTTCCTAGGCCATGCATGGACTCAAAACTGCTCTCACAGACCGTGTGTCAGCCACATCAAGAAACATGAAATGTTGCCATTTGGTGAAGAGTTTTTTTTTTTTTTTTTTTCTAGATAAAATATCATATTTACTTTCCTAGCAGAGAAAATAACACTCATAATCAGTTTTTCAATAAAATATTTTATTGATGTTTTGTGTATTTCATACATCATTTCTCAGTCCACTTTAGACACATTTTCCATTTCCTCCACCCCATCCCAGTTCATGCATTCTGTCATACATGTCTTCCATCTTTTTCTAAGTCTTTTTAAAGTTTTCCTCTGCAGAGGTTTATTATTTGGGCAGAAGTTAACTGTTCAGTCAGTCCTTTGAGTCAGTCCTTTTGTCGCTGTTGTTTCCTTCCATTGCTCCAAAATATGCCTTATATATACGTCATATATATACCAAAATTATGACCTCTGAAAATAAACTATGTTAATTCAAAAATATGTTTAGGAGTTCACATTTTGCCTTTAATTTTATATTACTCTAAAATATGAATACATACCTTCCATACCTATACCACAATTACAAATTCTGAAAATAAGTGGTAAGTTAATTCTAGAGCCTGTTAAGTGATTCACATTATAACAGCACAGTTGCCTTCAGATAAATAGAAATATAACATTAACTTTGCTCAGCTTGCTTTTCAACTAGGGATTTGATGCTAGCATCCAGAAATGAGGGATACCAATTATTGTTTGTTTTTCTGGGACTGTATTACTTCACTTAGCATAATGACTTCAAGTTCCATACATTTACCTGCAAAGTACATGATGTCATCTTTCTTTACTGCTACACAGAATTTCATTGTGTAGATGTACCACATTTTCTCTATCTTCATCAATTTTATGATCTGTGTTTAAGGGGCTGGACAGTTGGCTCAGCAGTTAAGAGCACTGGCTGCTGATAAAGGGGACAAAGGTTCTAATCCCAGTACTCACATGATGGCTACAAACTGTCTGCAACTCCAGTTCTAGGGGATCCACCACCCTCTTCTGACCTCTGTAGACATTACAGGACACTGGTTCATCCACTTATATTCACGCAATACTCTAATCTACATTAAATAAAAATTATAAAATATATTTTTATTTTACGTATTTTTTTTTTGGTCTTTTTGAGACAGGGTCTTCCTGTAGCCCCAGCTGTCCTGGATTAGATCCATGCTTAATTTTCTTCAGAAAAGTGCAATGATTTGTGCAATTTCTGTCTCTTTTGCCCCTTGAGAAAATACTCATGTTTTTACTAAAAATACTCTGGTTGTTCAGAACATATCAATTGCATCATATGAGAGGTTATTTTGTGAAGTTGACAGCTATGGAATTCTCATTTCCCTGGAGAACAGGATTATTCAATTACAACAGTCACTCCTATTTAATTTTCCAGAACCCTACATAGTTTCTTAAATTACTCCCCTTAGAGTAATTTTAGTATGCCTTTTCATCAAGGCATTTCAAGATTCAATGCTTAATATATGCATCTCTCATTTCTTTACTCAATCTTTTCTTTTCAAGTTGATAAAATGCATAGGAGCAAAAAAATGGAAAAGTTAATATAAAGCAGAAAATTTATTTACCTGCTTTAAACATTCATCAAGCAAAAGGCTTATGAAATAATAGTCCTTAAACTTTGAAAATTAGGTAATTTAGTATTCTAAAATCTGAAAGAAGGTTAAATGCTAAATGTGTCTGAAAAATCTCATCAGATTGTTTTACTTTCTGGCTCAATTCCCCCTATGCCTCATAGTCCAGGGACAGAAAATGAGAGAAAGTATCTGTGTTGGTCAATTTCATGTGGCATCTTGTCAACTTGTTTAGAACATAAAAGACTAATGACTTGATCATTCTCTGGTTATCTGGCTTGCTGTCTGTCTGTTTGGTACAACACTGAGCAAAAGCAAATTGGGTTGGGGGAGATTAAAGTGTTTATTTCAGCTTACAGGTTACAGTCCATCATCCATGTAAGCCAGGAAGGAGCCAAAGCAGAAAAAAAAAATGGAGAAATGCTGCTTACTGACACACTCCAGGCTCATGTTCTTGTGTAAGCAAGGGTCTATTTCTCTAGAGGTGGTATTATGTAGAGTGGGAAGGGACCTCCTACACCATTATGTAGTCAATTTCATTTTCATGTCTTGTGAACACCTCTACAGGTCAGTCTCATGAAGGCAACTATTCAATAGTTGTTCCCTCTTCCCTGATGAATCAGGTTGACCACACATACTTGTCATTACAACCAGTTTTGATATTGGTATGATAACATTTTTACATGTGATTAATGTATTTGCCATCAAATAACTATATGGAAAGGGAGATTGTCTTTAAAAGCATATCAAGAGATATAAGACAAGAAGTTAAATTCATTAAAAGCAAATAAGGTATTTTTCTGAAATTTTTTAATTTTTCACAATTCAAAAATTTTCAGAATTGGTGTGAATTTCCAACTTCATGTCTTACGTAGATTTCAGACTTTGTGTTCTAACAATCATGTAAGTTAGTTACTTGACTCAAGAATATAGAATAAGTCATGAAGTTGATTAAGGGAAAGATAAGATACATTATGCAGAATAAGGATTTAGGGACAAAAACTTTGATATTAACAATTTAAAATGGTCTTATTCTCTGCATTTGACCAGTTATAGAACTTCAAGAGTAGTAGACTCTTCTCTATAGCCTATAACCTCAACAGCGACAGGTATTTGGCTCAGTTTACAAAACTAAGCATAAGTTTCTTCCTGTTGAGGGGGCCCTTAATTATCAAGGTTTTTCCATGATAAAAGAATTATTATTATTATTATTATTATTATTATTATTATTATTTACTGTACATAGTTTTAAACCAACTACTAATGACTTACTGTTCTTTGGTGAGAGCATCTCTCAGCTCTAACAAGAGAAGTTTCTTTTTTCAATAGGTGGCAGATACTCGCAACTGATCTATATGTACACAATAAGATACTACGGAATACTTAACCCTAAATGAAACACCTGTATTGCACCCTGTCTTCTCAAGGATGTGGGATTAGTGCAGAAGTGAAAAGATTGTAGGAGCCACAGACGGTGAAGGAATACAAGGAACCTTGTAGAGGACCACAGATTAGTTGCCAGCATTCACATCACAGGCGTGCTCACAACTGCCTATAAATCTAAATCCAGGGGAATCTGAGGCATCTGGACTCTGTAGGTTCCTGAATACACTCATATATGCACAAAGCTACATGCGGACCCATAAAACATTATTAAAGTATTATTAATAATAATTTAATCTTTGGGTTGAGTATTTTTTAGAAAGCTCAACAGTGGAAAATAGAATTCAGAAGCAAGTCTACATAGATACAGTCAGGAAACTTGTGTAATTAGATGGAAAATCATTAACATTAATTAAAAGTTCTGAAAATGATTATTAATATTAAATTAACTGGATCATAAACCTAAAAGTAAAGCAAGATTCTTAAACATCCAAAGAGAATTAGAAGAAATCATTGTGAGTATGAAGACCTGAGGTTGTCAATAAACAGAGAACAAAAAGAGTACTAGAGCTTCAGAAGGAAAAATAATGTATGACATGGAATTTCTCAAGAGCAAAAATCACAGTTCTGCAAGCTGTGATATTATATTTAAAGGGAAAAGGTAATGCCCAAATGTAAAAAGAATACTGTTAATGAGTATATGTTAAAAACAATATATAACTGTTCTTTGACACAGTCCTTTTTGTGTTGTTCCCTCCAATTTGTATTATATATATATGTATATATATATATGTATATATATATATATATATATATATATCACATATAGCAAGATTATGACATAACTACATAAACTGTATGTGAATCCCAAAACATGTTTAGGAATTCACATGCTTTCCCTTCAATGTTATATTATTCTAAAATATGCATACATATCCTCCATCCATATTACAAAATCAAAAAATCTGAAAATAAGTGTTAGGTTAATTCTAGGGACCCTTAAAAGATTCATCTTATGATGGCACAATGGCTTTCAGATAAAAAGAAATATAACATTAACATTGCTCAGTTTGCCTTACAACCAGGGATTTGGTGCCAGCATCCACATATGAGGGATACCCTTCATCATTTATTTTTCTGGGACTGTGTTACTTCACGTAGCATAATGGTTTCTAGTTACATCCATTTCTTTGCCTGCAAAGTTCATGATGTCATCTTTCTTTACCACTGCATAGAACTTCATTGTGTAGATGTATCACATTATTTTTTATACATTCATCTGTTCAGGGGCACGTGAGTTGCTTCCAGCTCTTTGCTACTCAGAATAGAACTGCAATAAATATGGATGTGCATGACTCTCTGCGGTAGATTGAGTCTTGTGAGTATATTCCCAGAAGTGATATGACTGGTTCAGGTGGAAGGCACAGTTTCAGTTTCTTAAGAGTTCTCCACACTGTTTTCCATAGGAGTTTGCATTCCCACCAGAAGTGGATGAGTGTTCTCCTTTCCCCACAACCTCTCCAGCATTTTGTACCCTTTGTTTTCTTGATCCTAGCCAGAGTGAGATGAAATTTTACAGTATCCATCATGACCAAGCTGGATTCATACCAGAGATGCAGGAAGGGTTCAACATTCATAAATCAATAAACATCATTAAACATATAAATGGACTGAAAGACAAACCACAAGATCATCTCAACTGACACTGAAAGAGCCTTCAACAAAATCCAGCTTACCTTCATGTTTAATGTTCTAGAAGGAATTGGATTGGAGGGAACTTTCCTCAACATAATTGTGCTGGATAGCTTTAGTGTCAACTTGACACACCTGGGTTGAGGGACCCTCAAGTGGGGAATTGCCTCCATTGGATTGGCCTTTGGCCACGTCTGTGGAGTATTGTCTTGATTGTTGAGCAATGTGGGAGGGCCCAGCCACTATGGGTGGTGCCACCCTGGACAGGTTGTTGTGTACTGTATAAGAGGTCAAGCTGGGCATGGGCCAGAGGAGCAAGCCAGTGAACAGCATTCCTCCATGGCCTGTGCTTCAGCTCCGGCCTCCAGGTTCCTACCCTGAGTTCTTGCCTTGGGCTCCCTGAATGATGAACTGTGACCCAGGAGATGTAAGTTGAATAAACCCTTTCCTCCCCAAGTTGGTGTTGGTCAGAGTGTTTTGTCACAGCAATGGAAGACACACTAGAACAATAATCAAAGCTATGTACAACAAACCCACAGCCAACATCATTCTAAATGGGGAAAAATTAGAAGCATTGCCCTCAAAGGCAGGAACATGACAAAGCTGCCCCTTATCACCACTCCTCTTCAATATAGTGCTTGAAATGCTTGATAGGGCATTATGACAAGACAGGGAAATTAAAGTAGTACTAATTGGAAAAGAGGAAGTCAAACTATCCAGATGATATGAAAGTTTAATTAAAGGATGCTAGAATTCACCAGAAAACCCCTAGAAATAGTTAAGAGTTTCGGTAAGTGGTGGGATACAAAATTAACCTAGAAAAATCAGTAGTCTTTCTTTACCCTAATAACAAGCAACTGGAGAAGGAATATAGCCTCAAAAAAAACTGCACCTAAGAACAAACCTAACCAAAGACACCAATTATCTCTACACCAAAAATTTTAAACCCCTGAAGAAAGAGATTGAAGAAGATATAAGAAGATGGAAATACCTCACATGCTCATGGATTGCAAAAATTAATATAGTAAAAATGTCCATTCTACCCAAATTGATGTACAGATTCAATGCAACCCCTAGTAAAATCCCATGAGTTTCTTCACAGACTTAGAAAAAAATTACTTACATTCATAGGGAAAAACAAAAGACCCCAAATAGCCCAAACAACATTCAGCAAAAAGAGCAATATGGGGGAAGAGGGTCACTATACCAGACATTAAACCATATTACAGAGCTAAAGTCATAAAACGACCTGGTACTGATACAAAAACAGACCTGTGGGCCAATGGAAAAAAAATAAGGATCCAAACTTGAGCTCATACAATTTCAGCCCCCTCATATTTGACAAAGGGGCCAAGACAACTTAATCAAGGAAAAAGAGCAAATAGTATTGGCAAAGCTGGAACACAACTTGTAGAAGAATAAAATTAAAGCCCCACCTCTCACCCTGTAGAAAAATAAACTCCAAATGGATCAAAGACCTCAATGTGAAACCTGACACTCTTAAAATGACAGAAGAAAATGTTGGCAGTAACCTATAAGACATAAGCATTTAAAAAGACTTTCTAATTCAGATAGCAACTGGTCAAAAACGAAGGTCAACAATTGACAAGTGGGACCTCATAAAACTCAAAAGCTTCTCTACAGTGAAACAAACAATCAGGGAAGGGAAGAGAAATCTCATAGATTGGGAGGAAACCTTCACCAGTGATACATCTGACAGAACATTAACAGCCAGAATATAAACTATTCAAAAATTGAAGAAAACAAATAACTCTCTCCAAAGATGGTGCAAAGAGCTGAACAGAGACTTCACAAGTGAGGAAATAAAGACGGCTAAGAAACATCATAAAAAAATGTTCAACATTGCTGACTCTGGTGCCTGACTCAGGTACCGCAGTCAGATCGTGTGTTCCAACTCAGGTTCCGGACCTGACAGGAACACTTGGAACAGCCCAACACGGCTCCAGCCAGGTAAAAGCTTAGGACGGAGTGACTTTTGTGGTGCTGGACAATCGATTTTCTGGTCTGTGGCAGAGGGCCTGGTGGCTGGCGGGGGCTAGATTGGAGCCCTAAGACTGGTGGGTCGCCCTTCCCCCCTCACAGCCAGAAGAGGACCTGAGCTTGGGTCTGACTCTCCCCCCACCCCCCGCCAACAATTGGAATTGAGGAAGAGAGAGTATCCAGTGGATTGGATTAGGAGAACTCTCAGAACAGGAAAGGAAGAGTGACTTAGACTTCCAATATCCAATCTATAAACAAAAGTGAAAGCCTGAAAACCTAGACAAGTCAACACTCCATAAACAAGGGGGGGGAGAGGAAGAAAAAAAAAGCATAAGAAGGAGGTGAGCAAAACAAACCAAGCTTTCAGCCTTCAACACACTGAAAAGGCATTTGTGATTTGAATCACAAAACGGAAATCCACATGCCAGGGACACGATGAAGAGACAACATGGGAAAAGTGCAGGATAATTCCACACCAAGCTCTACCAACCCTGTAGGAGATAAATACAATGGGATCCCATTGGAGGTGACCCCAGAAACAGACCTTAGAGGAATAATTGCAGAACTATGCAGAGAAATTAAAGAACATAAAGAAGAATTCAGAGAACTAAAGGAAGGGATTGACAAACTCCAGAAAGAACTAGAGAGAGAAAAAAACAAACAAATGTACTGTCTGCATGCAGGTCTGTGCACCCATGTCGTGCAATGCCACGGAGGTCAGAAGAGGGTGTCAGATTCCCCTGGAACTGGAGTCAAAGACGGTTCTCAGCTGCCATGTTGGTGCTGGGGATCGAACCTGGGTCCTCTGCAAGAACAGTCAGCACTCTTAACCACTAGGCCATCTCTCCAGCCCCAACATTTTTATTTTCTACTCTACCAAACCTTGGCCAATAGCAGTTTCTTTAAAGTTTAGGTGCCATGTGGTAAACTTTCTGTATCCTGATGCTGACATAATACCAGAATTGGGAGGGGAGCCCTTTGTGGTCACCAGATGACACTGGCAAAATTGGACTCTGGCAGGGGTCCCCAGTCTGATTAATAAAATAATTTAAGAAGAGACACCAACAGAAACTAGAGAACAATTTATTAAAGTTTAAAAAGAAAACCCCAGGCCAGGCCAGCTGGAAACCTCAGTCACTGCCCCTAGGAGAAGAAAAATGGAGAGAAGGAAAAACAGCCAGGTAGTTTGAGTTACCTGCATGTAGGTCAGCCACGTGGTGGCAGGCAGCAGCATGAGGGAGGGAGGCTTTAAAGGAAGAGTAAGGAACCCCAAAGTATCAGAAAATACTGAGTCTGGCCAGCATCCAAAAGAAAGAAACAGAAGAGAAGAGAAAGGAAAAGTTGTGCCTTTCTCAGAAAGGTGGGGAGACCCCCCACAGTGACTTCATGATGGCTTGTACTGCAATAGGGGGCAGACCCTGGAAAGGAAAAAGATAATTATTCCACCTATCTGTTTGGTAAAGCTTAAGGTGAGCCTGCCTTCCTGGGGGGGGGGGCTTCCTTCCTGAGTAGTGGCACCTTGGGACCCTTGGGACAAGTAACTGATAGACATAACTGGACTGTCTCCACCCAGTCTGGAGATTCTTTTCCCATGACCAGGAATCTTCCCTAATAAAACTTTATTGGGACTCAAACAACACTTCACATAGATCTTTCACCCATGCATAATTTTATTTTATTTATTTTTCAAAGCCAATTTTCTATGTACAATTTTTTTCTTTTTTATATTTTTATTTTTATTACTTTTTTTAATTTAATTTTTATCGATGGTTTGTGCATTTCGTACATCATTTTCCAATTCAGATCAGGCATATTTCCCTTTCCCTTCCCCCCCACCCCCACCCCATCCCAGATCATGTATTCTGCCATAACTGTCCTGCATCTTTCAGGTTTTTTTTTTTCATTTTTTAGCTATAAGTGATAATCCATGAGTATAAGTATCCTTCGTGCAAAACCAATCTACAGACTTTATAACATCACATGTTGGTTGATTGGCTGGGAAATACACATTAATTGAGTTTATGTGTATCTTTGAAATGTTACCATATTTCATCTTACATATATTATATAATTAAACACAAATCACCAGCCATCTCATTTATGATTATTGAGTCTATCGTAAAGATACAAATTCTCAAAAATTCTAGATTTTTTTTCTTAAAAAATTTGTCTTAAAAGACAAAAATATGTCTGTGGTTGCTTTCTGCAGTAGAAGACCCATGGTCCCAAAGACATGACTGTCTTGCCCTCAAGTCTCATAACTGCACTTTTTC
>VZQC01009952.1:128921-162006 GCA_009823505.1 Rhizomys pruinosus
AAGAAAGAAAGATGACATCATGAACTTTGCAGAAAAATGGGTGGAACTAGAAGCCATTACGCTAAGTGAAGTAACACAATCCCAGAAAAACAAATGACATATGCTGTCCCTCATTTGTGGATCCTAGCACCAAATCTCTATTTGTAAGCAAACTGAATAATTCTTCTTTTTCTTTCTCTTTTTGTAATGTAATACTTTGTTACTCATCAACTTACCATGTAATTTAGGAATGTAAAGTAATATTTTTCTTTACCTGCATATAACCCTACTGTCAAAATCTGAATCCCTAAACATGTTTTAGAGTTAATCTATAGTTTATTATCAGACATCATAATTTTGGTATATGTGTGACATGTGGCATGTATATATGCATATTTTGGAATGATACAAATTGGAAAGAGCAACAACAACAAAAAAGACTGCATCAAAGAACTGACTGAAACAGTAAACTACCCAAAACAGTAAACTTCTTCATCAAAAAATTTAAAAAAGACTGAGAAAAAGATGCAAGACACGCATGGCAGAATGGATGTGCTCCTGTGGGGTGGGAGTCAAGGAAGGGGAAATGGGTCTAAATTTGATTAAGAAATGTATGAAGTGCACAAAACTTAAATAAATAAAAAAAAACTGGCTGCTCTTACAGAGGACCTGGGTTCAGTGCCTAGCACCCACATGGTGACTAACAGCCCTCTGAAATTCCAGTTTCAGGGAATATGACGCCCCCTTCTGACCTCCCTAGGCATTGCATGGCATCACATCCATGCAGTCAATACACTCATACACATAAAAATAAAAATAAAATTTTAAGGAGCTAGAGAGATGGCCTAGTGGTTAAGGAGCACCGACTGCTCTTGCAGAGGACCCGGGTTCGATCCCCAGCACCCACATGGTGGCTGAGAACCATCTGTAACTCCAATTCCAGGAGAACTCCAGTTCCAGGGGAATCCGAGACCCTCTTCTGACCTCCGCGGCATTGCATGACATGGGTGCACAGACCTACATGCAGACAGTACATTCATACACATAAAAAATAAATTAAAAATTAAAAATAAATAAATAAAATTTAAAAGAAAAATATATCTCCTGCTAGACACACATACTCATTTCTATCACATATGTCTTAGTCTAAGGCTAGATAATACAAACAGATTACTGGGCTCGCAGTGCTTGAGTCTGGGCTGTGGTAGGGCCTTCCTGCTACAGGACAACCTGGGAGATGCATCTTGGTGAGAGGCTGAGATTGTACTAGCCCAAGCCTTTCTTCTTCTGAATTTAGCTTCTAATGGCTCATGCTTAGGAATTCATCTGATCTCAAGAACTCCTCCACAGGCTCCACTTCCAAATATCATTACCATATAAATCTAGAACGAAGTTTGCAACACATGAAATTTGGACACAGGCATTCCAACCATAGCAGTATGTGACACGACACACAGTGGAATTGCTAGGTTGCAGGTGACAGAGGAGGCTGTGTGCTGTGTGGTAGATACTGCCTTAGCTTTCCAAGCTATTGACCCTCATCCACCTGTTCATATCTTTGACCCTATTTTAATTAGGTTCTTCACCTTTCCCTAATGATTTCAGATTGTAGACTCTCCAGTAGTAACTCTGTTTCCTCTCAAACGTAGACAGATGGCTTCTTAAGTTATCAGCATCTATCCTGAACCCCAGGAAGTCCAAGGCACTGAACATGCAGGACAAGCAAAGCAGAAACAAGGGGCTTCTGAAGGTCCACACTCAGAGTCTGTCTAGGCTCAAAGGTCTCTGGATGCAGTGTTTCTAGTTCATTCAAATGAACATATCTGAAAGGCACAAAATTGAGTTCTTGTTCCTGTGCTGCTGAGCAAAATAAAATGTTGGAGAAATCAGCAACAGCATTAGCTGAAATTGTGGATGCTGTTATACAGCAGATAAGAAAACAGAGAATTCTGGGTGATTTTAACTCTTTTCTACTTCTAATGGGCCTGGGACTGAAACCTGGTGAAACCGGATCAAACCAGGCCCCACACCGACCAGAAAGATGTCATCATAGCCAAGCAGGAGACATGCAAAATGGCACTTGTTGTTATCTGTGGGAAGTTGTTTGATTTGAAGTCATGACACACAAGAAAAGGATTATGTACTTAATCACAATTAATTTGTTTTATCTTTTGGAGCCAGAGCCATGTCCTCCAGCTTGGCCTCCAATTCTCAATCCTGCCTTAGCTTCCTGAATGCTGTATTTATTTGTGTCACCACATCTAGCTAGAAATATTGGGGGGGTATCTTTTTGAGATAGGGTCCCCCTGTAGCCCCAGCTAACCTGGAACTCACTAGAATAGCAGGCTGGCTCAGTCTCACTGAGATCCGCCACCTCTGCCTCTCAAGTCATGGGATTAAAGGCATGTCTCAACACACTTGACTTTAAAAATATTCTTTTATGATATGTATTTTCACTGAATCTTTATGCATTTCATGGAACACAGCTTAGTCATATTTAGACCCCTATACTATCTGCACACCCCAGAGCCCCCACCACCACCAGATTTCATGCATTCTATCATATATGTTAAGGCCTATTAAGCCAAACTTGTGCAATATTTTAAAAGAAGAAAATAAAAGCATTCAAAGAAAAAGAATACTTGTATTTCACAGGAAGGCATTCTTGTCACAAAATTGTGATAGAAAGAGCACTTTAAATACCTTGGGGAAACATAATTATGGCAGACTGGAGGACTGCAAGTGGAAAGAAGGAGTTACCTCAAGCTGTCTTGGACAAGATCCCAGAGTCAGGGCTGTGCCCACCCTGTCTACGGATCCCCTCCATTCCTCCCAGGGTCTCCTTTCAGCCACAATGCTGACAACTGCCTTAGAATTTATGTAAAGCAACTTGGCCTTCATGCTTTGCAATACATTAGCATGTGTAGACACTGCTCACTTGCACATACATATATACACATACATACATAAAGTGATGAAATTCTATATTTGGCCATGCACATAATGAGAAAGGTGGAGGGTAGAACAGTCAAGGAAGAGGTAAGGTTGACAGAGGTGGGAGGCTGGGGCTGTGGGGGGTAGGACTGGCTGCTACAGGAAGAAGGGGGAAGAGAAAGCAACAGTGAGTGAGGAGAAGAGAGATTTGGAAGGAGATATACCTCAAGATTTTTCTTCCCAAATGAAGAACACTGTGCCTATGAGTATTATGCATGTTCAAAAATGTAGTGCCAAAATAGACATGGAGAATATGAATAGATGCTGATGAGGGCTTCAAATTATTCAAGCAACAAATAAAAAATAATGATGATATCAACCAACACTTCATTTGACATGTTTTACTTCTATCTAATTTTTACAACTATATGGTGAAGAAATTTGTATGAATAGCCTGATTATTTCCTTAGAAAAAAACATGGAATAGTGAGATGAAACTCCAATGGTCAAGTACAGCTTGGAAATGTCAGGTCCAAGATACAAGCTGTGCAGCTGTTTCCCAATAGCTGCTCTGAGTATGTCTCTTTCTGTCTGGGAAAAGAGCAGGCTCTCGTGTAGCAGGCAAGGCACTCATTGCTCACCATTTCAAACCTGACCTAAGAACCTCAGGTGCCAAACCCTGCAAATACCCCAGAAGCTGCTTCTCAGCTTGCCTACATTAATGCTTCCTTTGTTTGAAGGATTGCTTTGTTTAACTAGAGGGAAGCACCCCATTCCTGCCTTGGAAAGACTTAACTCACCATAGGAAAAACAGTTGCCATCCAAGCCTATGATTTAGTCAATTAACTGCTAAATTCAGTCTACCAAGTAAATATTCCAGCAGAGGAGCCAGGCATACATCCATTTTTCCACCTTACTATGTTTTTATTTATTTATTTGTGTGTGTTTGTTTCTTTGTTTGTTTGAGACAGGGTCTCCCATAGCCCCAGCTGGCCTGGAACTTGCTACATAGATCAGGCTGGCCTTGAACTCACAGAGATACACCTGCCTCTGCCTTCATATTACTGGGATTAAAGGCATGTGTCACCACACCAACTCTTACTGTGTTTTTAGGCTTAGTTTCAGCAGTGCCTTTTGTAGTGGTTAATCTTGTCAATTTGATGGGATTTAAAATAAACACAGAAGGGCTGGCGAGTTTCTTGCAGAAGATCCAAGTTTCAATCCCAGCACCCCACTAATAACTCCATTTCCAGGAGATCCAACGCCCTCTTCTGTCCTCCTCTGGGACTGCAAGACACAGGTGCATTCTCATACACATAATACTACATACACATAATATAAAATATAAAGAAAAAAATTAAAAACCTGTGTAACCATGGAAGCAAATCTATGGGCGTATTAGTGGGAAGGTGTCTACATCGAGCTAATTAAGGTGGGAAGACCACCCTAAGTGTGGGGTCTGTGTCCCAGTCTGAAAAGGAGAAAGTGAGCCTGTGCCAAACAGTAGGACCCCTTTACAACTGACCCCAGATGTCACGTGACCGGCTTCTTCAGGCACCTCCCCCTCATCTTCCCCACCATGATGGACTGTAACCCTCAATGTGAAAAAAAATAAACCTTTCCATCCTTAAGTTGATTTTGTTAGCTATTTTGATCCAGCACTGAGACAAGTAAGCAATTTGCCTTTCTTGTTAAAAATTTAAGCATAAAAATTTGAGTTTAATGGTCACCTTCTAAATAACATTTATTTTATTTTGTTTATTTTTGTATGTGTATGAGTGTACTGTCTGCATGTAGGTTTGTGCACCCATGTCATGCAATGCCGTGGAGGTCAGAAGAGGGTGTGAGATTCCCCTGGAACTGGAGTTAAAGAGGGTTCTCAGCCGCCATGTGGGTGCTGGGGATCGAACCTGAGTCCTCTGCAGAGCAGTCGGTGCTCTTAACTGCTAGGCCATCTCTCCAGCCCCTTAAATAACATTTTAATTGACTCTTTGAGAATTTTGTTCATTGTATTTTGATCATATTCAGACTCCTCCCCATCTTATCTCAGATCCACAATAATGCTATATGTGTGCCATGACGTGTGCACACACACATGGCATGTGCACACACACTAAATAAATAAATAAATGCAATTTTAAAATTAATGAAAACATCCACAAATTTATCTAATATCGTAGAGACCATCATGCATAGGATGAAATGGACTCAAGTACATGTAATATACAATAACTAAAGTCATTGATAAGCATTGATTTTAACATTCAAATATTTTAAGGCAACAATTTATATTTAGAAATTCCTAAGAAGTGCAAAACTTCTTCCTTAAAATGTACTCACCAAGAACCAAGCCTTATTCACTCCCCATTCCAGCATGCCTCTTAGAATCCTGCCTCCAATCCCGGACTTACCCAGGGAGCCCATCAGGACTTTTGCTTCTGCTGGATTTCAATCTAATACTCAGTAGGATAAGTAACTGATGTTTGAATTCACTACTAATGAATGTGAAAGATTCACAAAAGAGTAGATTTTGTTCTTTGCAGGGAAATAAGACAACCCAGAGGTTTCTGTTTGATTAGACTGCAGGCACCTTTAAAATACTTTCATTCATAAGTTTTGACAAATTTCCTAAAAACTTTTGAATAACATTTTCACTTTTAAATGAATTCAGAATAGCAGGATGTTTTAAGTTAAGCTTGTGTGTTTCATGCAGTAGCTATAGCCCAGGGGAATAAAGAGGGATTTGGCTTTGAATTACCCTCCTTTCTGACCCTCAATAATACAGCGAGCCATTCACGCCTGCATACTTACTTTTGGTAGGTTGTTGATCATCCTGACATTTTGGAGCATCTATTGAAAGTAGATAAATGTGAATAGTTGTTTGAAAGCATTTTACATCTGCTTCAGTTGCTTAAAACAATGTAGACATCAATGTATCAGTAGTTGTCTCTTCATATGTAGAAAGCAAAAATGATCACCGTTGCCATTTAATTTTTGTTCATTCATGGGTTCCCCAGGAAACTTCACATACACTTACACCTGCGGCCAATTATCTCCAAGCAGAAGGACTCCAGATTTCATCTGCAACCAGATATAGCCATCAGATGTAGGTTTGTTTGCTCAATCCTCCTCTGTATGTCTCAAACTTCTCATGTCTGAAATCTAGTTCATAACTTTCTCCTACTGACTGCTACCTAACATTGCTACTTGTCTTGGTAAGTAGATCCCCCACAGAGGGATGTGTTCAAAGCAAAAAATTAACAGTGCCTGATCCTCTTCCTCACTCCTTGAATCCATCACAACTCCAGGCCTTAGACTTCTTCCAATTGTCTCTTGAATTTATTCCTTTCTCCTTGTATGCACCATGTCAACACTAAAACTATAATATGTCCTTGGGTGCTGTAACGCAAAAGGTAGACAACTGATCTGCCTAGATCTACCTAGTCTCTTCCTAGGAAAGGACTTAATATCTAAAATACTTTAAGTATCCAAAAAAGATAGTTCATCAGGTAAAAGCACATCCTTAGTTCAATCGTCAGAATCTACGTTAAAAGAATCAAATGCAGTGATGCACATCTGTGAGGCGGACATGATAACTACCACAAAAGCTGGCTAGCCTGGAGTCCAAATCACCACAGAGAAAGAGGAGAAAGTCTGCCCCAATAAGAAGGAGAAAAGTGACTCCTGAAAACTGTCTTCTGACCACTACACACACACCACAGCATACACACACACACACACACACACACACACACACAACACGCACACACCCCACAGCACACATACTGACACACACAGATAATACACACACAAGTAGAGAAAAAGGTAAACCCTGAAATTGTCTATTTAATAAGCTACAGAATATTCATTTTATAAGTTATTTTAAATAATGACACCAAAATATGTACATATAAATATGAATCATATCACAGGTGGAGTATACACTTATTGTGTATTATATAAATGTGGATGTCCTTCATATTATGCATGTAGACTATATAAGGAAAAATTGAAAAACATTTAAACAAAAGTTTACTTTTCAATGATTAGCAGAATGAAATGGAGTTTCTCAGCAGAACACAAACCTCTCCCTGCTTGGAGTCATCTGAAAATGCTCCTGATTTCCTCTCCCCTCTTCACCTGTTTCTCTCCCTCATCTCCGCCCTCCCAGCACTCCAGCCTTTCCCTGGTCTCTTCACTTGTCATGCTCATGCCCAGAGTATCCTTTGTGTGCTGGTCCTTGTAACCTAGTGATGGATCTTCCCTTCTTCCTGGAAGCGTTTCCTGTACTCCGTATCAAGCACCCAAGACAGGCTCTTGCTGCATTGTACTGGTCCACTTTTATACCTGAGATATTAATCTATGTCTGTCTTCCATGACTACATTATAGGCCCATGAAAACAGGAAACACATTGGGTTTAAGCTGAAATTCATATCCCATTTTCTCTAAGAGGACTTGGCAGATGGACACTTAGCATTCAGCTCTTCACTGAAAGAATGAACAGCCTGTGCTTTGCATGGTCATTACCATGAGGCTGAGACATTGACTTCAGCAAATCCTACAGATAAAACACCATGGCTTTGAACCCTGCCTAAAGCTTTCAGAATGAATACTGGCTCCATGTCCTACAAAGCTACTACATATCTTTGAAGAAGAACCACATGAAGCTGTGACACAGTCTGCTGTAAGTGAGATCTTTACTGTTTGCTTGTGTCTCCTGAAACCTTAAGAAACCACTAGGCTAATGCTAGAAGACTTCTAGAAGCTTCATCCTGGTGCTTCTTAAAGAATCTATCTCATTTTAAAGTGATGTCATGAAGTGAAATTTGAACATTAGCACTTCTTGCTCGGGTAAAGTTTTCCCCATGCAGCCTCTATCTATATTAGGCCAACAAAATGGGGACAAACATCTTAAGCCTCTGAAATACTCAGAGATAGAACATGTTGCCAGAGAAAGACAACAAAATTAATGGAGGAAGAATGATTCTCGGGGTGAGAAGTTGCTGCTATTGATTTGGCCTCCAGCTTGAACTCACTGAGCCACATAAAAATAGATCCACTGTTCCGTACTGTCACCTTGGCAACCTTGCTCTAATGTGAGAGAAGAGATGTGGAGAATGCTATATTTATCTGTATCTAACTGCACAATCAAAAAGGAATATAGGTTCAATGTTCCCAACCTTTTTGTAAAATGTAGCTACTTATTGCCTCAAAAGCCTTGAAATCATAAAGAAAGAAGGGCACTGTGGGTAGAAGAAAGTTGCACGCAAGCATGTAAGAGTCGGTTATGTCTGTGTGTATGCAGAACTTAGCTGGGCACATCTGAATCAGAAGAATACAGCTGAGGTTTAGGGAGATGTCAGTCATTCTGGAATAGGACAAAGGTCTCAGAGCACCGTGATGACAGCCATGCCCGAGCATTTTCACATTGAGAATGCATCATTATTGGTCCATGAGTCAGATGAGATTAAAATATAACCTTTCCAGCTTCACTGCACAGCATCAAGTAGGAATGTGAAGACAAAAGAATTATCAATATAGTTTAAAAATTAATCATTTGAGTGAAGCACTTTATTTAGACATAGTAAACTTTTAGTCTGATTATAAAGGAAAATTTAACCATACTCCATTAGGTAAAAAGACTGGTTTTAGAGAGTCTGATCTGCATGCTATACCGAAATAAATAACCATGCTGTCTCAAATCTATTTTGTAGAGGATTATATTCATTTTTGCAAAGATTAATGCCAGTTAAAAATCATATTGTACAAGCTTCTGTAACCAAGAAGCTATTTCAATCCTAAATTAGGGAGTAGTTATAAAAACTGTGTTTCTAAAATAGTTTATGTATAGTCTTATTGAGTTATAAAAAGGTTTTGCTCTTTTTTAAAAAATATGATCTCTTTATATAGTCCAGGCTAGCATTGAACTCAAGATAATCCTCTCTCAGCCTTCTTAGGACTGGGATTGCAAGTTAAAAAATTATATGCACAGATTTATCTCTTTTTGCCTAAACCAATACTTATAAATGGTCTGTATGAATCCAGTCTCTTCCATCCAACATACAATATATTGGATTACTTGATAGCTCTTCTTAAATAATTCAGACTAAACAAATATTTTAATAAAGATCCTTAAAACCTTCCCAATGTCTTCAGCTAAACTGCAGTGCTTTCTAAGATTAAATGTCTATAACTAAATGGATCTAATCACACCCTAAGCAAATTTGTTATCTCTGAACATTTCCTATCTTTCTCATGGAGTCTAATGTTCCAAATGCATGCTCACAGTTCAGATATACTTCAAATGGTACTTCCTCTTTTTGAACATAGTGAGTTGTTTGTGTCAGAAGTGACTTCACTCCTCTGTGGTGCTTTAGTATATTAAAACGCTAATAAGTATTTATTGAGTGTCTATCAAGTATAAGATTATATCTTTGCCCTTCTCAAAGATTATGAGTTAACTGAAAATAAAAGACAAGAAATCAATGTACAGTCCAGCAACACATGAGTCATGTAACAATTTGTAAGAAATTCCAGGCACGTACCAAAGAAGCTAAGTCAGTTTTTAAAATAAAGGAAAGCTATGCAGATAAAAGAACTCTGTAGTCACATTTTATGGATGAACTTTACCTAATCTATGTGCAAATTAGAAAAGATGGTATAAAACGTGGAAAGTCTAATATATTGAAAGCAAAGAGAAAGGCTGATACAAGGCTCTTCTACAGAAGAATAAAGCAAGGGCCTCCATTTCTTCTGGGCTGTAGGAACGTAAAGTGAGCTGGGACCTACATCACACATATCCTAATTGCTCAGCAAGGAAGTCTGAACTTTACCATGAAGACATCTGGATCCATTACAGTATGTAGGGAAATGGAGTTTTTCATAAAATCTTCATTCCCAAACATTGCCATTACCAACATGAGCAAAGAATTGGAAGTTAGCTAGAGACAAGCTATGGCAGGGTTAATAGAGGTTTTCAACCACGATTCTGCCACTCTCCTAAGAGGTATATGGCAATGTTAGAGCATAGTTTAGATGTTGCACTGGGAGTGAGGGGGCTGCTGGCCTCCGGAAGTTAGAGGCCAGAGACTTTGTTCAGTTCCTTGAAATTCATAGGCCTGCCCATGACTTTACCAAGCCCCAAATGTCAACAGTGGACATGCTGCAAAACAAGCTAGAGGCTGGAAAGGCTGTGACAGTGGCCACTACTACATGGAGCACACACTGAAGGCTAGGAGAGTGGAAGAAGGTTGGCAGAACCCCCACCTCAAGAAAAGAGTTGAAAACACTTAGAGATTTGTCCAGAAACAGAAAGAAATTACTAAAAAGATATCACGAGGGAGGCTAGAGAGATTGTGTAGCCACTCAGAGCACTTCTGCTCTTCCAGGGAACCCAAATTAGTTTCCTAGCACCCATATCAGGCAGTTCACAACTGCCTGTAACTCTAGCTCCAGAGGATCAGTTCCCTCTTCTAACCTCAGAAAGCTCCCCAAGACATCTGGTATGCATACACAGATAAATACACATACACATAAATAAAAATAAAAATCTTCAAGGAAACTCAGTACAACCCTGGAGAAGACAAAAAACATTTTGTGTGGAAAAATCTCTCCACAAAAATGAGACACAAAACTATCCCAACATTACAGGATGAGCAGATGAAGGAGAAATCCCCTTCAATTCATCATCACCTATTGGACACAAGAAAGCTAGTGAGATGTCTGTTGGGATTTGTGCAGTGTTCTCCTTGAAGCCAAAGGCATTGTCATCTATGATGTTCCAGAAGAGTGGAGCATATTTTATTAATACATGGTGGGGCAGGCAGGATGAGGAGTGTGGTTCAACCCTGTCCTCACTCCAAATGCTGGTATTCTAAGTATCCCTTTCTACCCACACACAATGCCATCTAGTACAAGGACTGAGTGCCAGTGAAACATGCATTGCATGTCCAATGCCAACCTGTCCCTTACCTCTGCCAGCTCTACACAGTCACCTGGCTGACCACCTACCATATCCAAGCAGCCTGCAACCATGAGTTTCCCTACACTACCCATTGTCTCCATCTAAAAGGACTAACTAGCAGTACTTTCTTGCAGTTACATAGGACAAGAACATTGACAACAACTTTATTCCATCTCTAATATCCCATATCAAAGTGATTAGTTTCTATGTCCAGAATCTACACCTGTCCAATGCCCAGTCTTCTACCCCTTTCCTCTTCCACAGAGACACAACTATCTGTCCTAATTTACAACAAACCACACCAATTACAGCAATGCTCAAATCCTTGCAAGACCATACACCATTATCAACAGAGTTACTAAGAAGATGGGTTTTAAAAATTCCTAATAAGAACAATAATCTTCTGCTAAAAAAGCTCCTAATAAGAGGATAAGGACAGATAAATTAATAGTAATAGCAAATCATAAGAAGTAAACTGGTGAGGCTGGAGAGATGGCTCAGCAGTTAAGAGCACTGACTGCTCTTGAAGAGGACCCTGGTTTGATTCCCAGCACCCACATGGTGGCTAAGAACCATCTTTAACTCCAGTTCCAGGGGAATGTGACACCCTCTTCTGACCTCTGTGGCATTGCATGACACGGGTGCACCAACCTACAGGCAGACAGTACACTCATACACATAAAAATTGTGAGAATATTCAAGACCCTTACCAGCATATTATTTGTCTATTACCCTTGTATAGCTTCCTATATAGTATAAATCATCTTTATGTTATTTATACAAAGAATAATATAAATGACATATAAATTTGAAGCAGTGGCAAGGAAAAGCAATCTGTTTAGTTAGTAAAGGTATAATTTTTATTTAAGTTTTGTGCATTTCATACAACATTTCTTAGTCAAATCTAGACACTTCCATGCCCCCCAACCGTGCCAAAGCTCATGCATTCTGTTATGTATGTCTTGCATAATAAAGATACAATTTTTATACAAAGAGTTTTGAGGTTGTATTGCTTGAATCCATGGATAAAGTTCCCATAGACATAGAGTGCTAACTCTATATAAAATTTTGATTTACCAATTAAAAAAATTAATTTTAAGTGAAGAAAATGTAGAAGAAGAATGGTCATTAATAACTCAGTGATGCACCTGAAGACCTTGGAAAAGGAAAACAACACTCCAAAGTAGTAGGTATCTAGAGATAATAAAAATCGGGCGTAAAATTAATGGAATAGAAATAAAAAAATTACAAAGAATCAATGAAATGCAAAGTTAGTTCTTTGAAAAGACTAACAAGGTTGACAAATTGGTTTCGTTTTTCTTTTTGTGTTTTTGAGACAGGGTCTCCCTGTAACCTCAGTGAACTGAAAATTGCTTCATATATCAGACTGGCCTTGAACTCACAGAGATCTACCTGCTTCTGCTTCCTAAGTGCTAGGATTAAAGGCATGCACCACCATACTGAGCAAGATTGACAAATATTTAGAAAAATACAACTAAACAAAGAGAGAATATGCAAATTAATAAAATTAGAGATGAAAGAGGAGACATTACAGCAGACACTGAGGAAATTCAGAGAATCATAGGGCATATTTAAAAATTTCTCATGCAGCTAAACTGAGAAAGTAATATATCTCAAAATACATATGACCTACCAAGCTTAAATCAAGGTGAAATACATCACAACCAATGAGATAGAAACAGCAATTTAAAATGTGCCAACTAGTAAGAATTGAGACCCAGATGGACATAGTACAGAATTCTACCGGGCCTTCAGAGAAGAACTAACACCAATACTATTCAAATTGTTCTGTAAAGTAGAAAGTGAAAGAATTCTTCCAAATTCTTTTTATAAAGCCAGTATTACACGACACCAGAACCAGAAAAAGGTCAAACAAAAAACTAAATTATAGACCAATTTCCCTTTTAAACATGGATGCAAAATGTTTCAGTAAAATACTCAAAAACTGAATGCAAGTACAATCAAAAAGATTATCCAACATGGCCAACTAAACTTCATACCAGAGATGCAAAGATTATTCAACATGGGTAAATCTACCACATAAACAGACTCAAGGACAAAATCCACAGGATCATCTCATTGAATGGAGTAAAGGCCTTTAACAAATTCCAGCATCCTTCATGATAAAAGTCATGAGGAATCTAGAGATACAGAGTGCACATCTCAGCATAATACAGGGAATATACAACAAGCCAGTACCATGATAAATGGAGAAAATCTTGAAGCATTTCCACTAAAATCAGGAACAAAACAAATATATCTACTCCCTCCACCCCTGTTCAACATAACTGCTTGAACTCTTAATTATAGCAACATGACAAGAGAAGGAGATAAAAGGAATGTAAAGAGGAAAGGAAGAATTCAAAGTATCCTTATTTTCAGATGACTTAATTTTATATATAAAATACCCTAAAGCCCACCAGAAATTCCCAAATCCCCACATTCAGCTAGTGGCACAAGAAATCAGCAGCCTTCCTATATGCCAATGGCAAATTCAGAAAAACAATTAGGAAAACAATCCTATTCACAATAGTCTCAGAAACAATAAACTGTCTTGGAATGGATATAATCAAGGAGGTGAAAGACTTGTATAATAAAAACTTTAAAGTAGACTGTTGTGCTTCTCGTCCACCCGTGCCCCATTTCTAAGCCTAAGGAATAATCTGCAGAAGAGGGGGAGTGGTAGAATGTAAGGGCTGCAATTGGGGTGAATGGTAAAACTATGACAATATAGTCTGGACACTTATTTGATCAACTTGATTGAACATTCAAGCCCCTCCAGCTGGATGGTGGGAGCCTTGGGCTGTGTGGGCTGGGACACAACTGCTTGCAAATTGGTTTTATATGAAGGAAGCTTGTACTTAAAAAAAAAAAGGAGCTAGATACTGAAAAGTCCTTAAAGCAAGCTTTCATGCCAGGCCTGAATAAGGCCAAGAGCTTGGAGGAAGATAGTCATTAAAATCCACTCTGTAAGATTTGCAGTTTAAAAAGGTATACTTAAAAAATAACATATATTTATATAGAGAGGTATTTCAGTAGAGATTTATACACAAATACAAAATAAACCATATAAGTTAATGGACTTGATTTCTCTGAAATCATAATCCAGTCATATAGCTTTAAAGGACAAAGTGTATATTGGGTAAAATTTATTTAGCAGGTACTCATCTCTGTCCAAGCTTTACCCACATAGTATAGGATATTTTAAGGCCTAGTGAAATGTTTAGATTAGTTAAATTTGGGTGTAGGTTTTGGTGAAAATGATAATACATTTGAACTAACTGGGAATGTAAAATGTTGTTTTATTTATAATTTGTATTGGGTTAAGGTACACAAATGGTCTCTATATTTTTCTGAATTATACAACATCACAGTGTAACACTTTCTTTTAATTGTAGGACAATTTAAAGGAACTAAGCTTAAATTTATTTCCCAAATAAGTAGAAGTCATAGTCCAGTCATATAGCTTTAAAGAGCAAAAGGTATATTGGGTAAAATTTATTTAACAGGTACTCAACTCTGCCCAAGCTTTATCCACAAAGTATAGGATATTTTAAGGCTTAGTGAAAGGTTCAGATTAGTTAAATTTAGGTGTAGGTTTTGGTGAAAATTGTAATACAATTGAACTAATTGGGAATATAAAATGTTAATTGTTTTATTTATAATTTGTATTGGGTTAAGGTACATAAATGGCCTCTATATTTTTCTGAATTATACAACATCACATTATAACAGTTTATTTTACTTGTAGGACAATTTAAAGGAACTAAGCTTAAATTTCCTTCCCAAATAAGTAGCATACAGTCAATGAGAAACAGTTTGGGTAAATTTAATGAAAGCTTATGCCTTGGCTCCTGTTTATGGGTATGTGTAATACAACTTAGGCATCTATAGCTCAAAACATAAAAACCTAAAAAAAAAAAGGGAGGTGGGAGGTGGGGTAGTATCCTTTCTGGGATACAAATGGAAAACTCCGTGTTACAATCCTATTGATAAATTTTCAATTTTTGAAATCTTGAAACTAACAATGGGAGGAGAATTTTATGTTCCCACAGGTAAAAATCACCAATCTAAAAACGTACAACTTGTGGCTGTGCAGGATGGACTGGGAAATGCCAGCAGAGAGGCTGACCCATCTGAACATTAAAGAAAGAGGAACCTCAGACTTCCTGAGACACAGACACTGAGCATCTCTTTGAATACTATTGGGGTTAACTGTTTATAATGGGCCCTAACGAATTTACCTTTCAGATGCTGAGAAACCTTCCTACCTCTCCCCTTTATAGGAAAAAGAAAAACATGATGGTAATGAAATCATTCTCTAACTGTAAATTAGAGCCAATTGTTGTAGTGGTAATTACTTATAAAACAGGTATAACTACCCTTTTCTAATTGACTGATAGGCATAGGAACTGTGAAAGGATAATTCTCTATCTAGAGCTAAATTCAATACTAAAGTGTTTATAAGCTGTGTAATTAAGCAAAATATATTACTACAGGAAAGCTCTGACATCAGCAATGAATTATTCTGCCTAGGAGATGTTGGCTAGGAGATTCAAACCCCCCCAAATTACAAAGGCCTTTTGCCTATAAGTGGGATATATGCAAGGAGAAAGGCAGTAAGTCCCTGTTGTCGAAGACCTGGTGTAAGCATGAAAAAATGTTATGAGACGTCACTTGCTAGCGTACAACTGGCCTCTGAAATGCCAGAGAGTGTTACCAAAGGCCACTAAAGCAATACAGCAAAATATTGGTCTCCCTGAGACAAGCAAGACTCCTCCATCAATATCGGCTACACCTCAACAGCCTGGAGATACTGTGCAACAGTGGCAGCCAAGTGTCTATATATATCCCAAATCTATTTGGCTATTAGCTCTCTCCTTGGAGGAATAACTCACAGTAGATGCCACAAGCTTATGTCCTCTAGTGGTTAGGAGGTGTTATAAGCCACAATAAGAACTTGTCACCCTTTGTAGAGAAACCACAGTTTGCGGATTAGCATAGCATCAAAGCATCTGTGTCTATGCTCACAGCTTAGCTTGACATAATAATTAGTACTACTTAAATGCCTGTACACCCAATTGCTTGTGCTTTGTTAGTATGACTAAAAAGGTTTCACTGGAAAAGCTGTCAACCCATGAAGGGAAACAACTTGAGCAGACTAGAGTCCAAAATGACAACTCAAAAGAAAGTAGACTGTTTTCTTCTCACCCACTTGTGCCCCTTTCCCAAAGCCCAGGGAACAAATTGCGGAAGAGGAGGCATGGTAGAATGTAAAGGCTTTGGAGAGGTAGGGGTGAATAATGAGACTACAGCAATATAGTCTGGACTCCTAATTGATCAACATGCCTGTGCATACAAGCTTCTCCAATTGGACTATGGGAACGTTGGGTTGTTCAAAATTTGGACATAGATACTTGAAAAATGCACCAATTACCTGATTGTACGGCAAACTGAGCTGAGAACAACTGTGTTATTATATTGTAGAATCCCTTTAAAATAAACAAATAATAATAAAGAGAAAAAAAATTTAATGCACTGAAGAAAAAATTGAAGAAGATACCAGAATATAGAAAGACTTCCCATGTTAACAAGAAAATTAATACTATAAAATGGGACTTAAATGGAGTTACCATGTAACACTGGGGAAATACCTCCCCTCAGATGTCATAGACTATCATATTAAAAGCCTAGTGCCAGATATGGGTTACCTCTTCTCAAGCTGAGGGTCAGTGGGTCTCTGCAGAAGTCCCCAAACACTACAGACTATTGCCATTGCCTTTGGATACCCTTCGGAACCTTTGATGGTAACATTCTATTTCTGAAGACACCATGCACCCAAGTTACAGGACATGGTAACAAGTTGGTATTAACCTGGAAGCTTCATTACAACTGGCTAACTTTCATAGAGCTAGAAAGTTCTATGCATACTACCAGGAGAGAAAAATCAGTAATCTTACCCATCTGTGAACCCTAAGAGCTAAAAGAATAACTGATCTGGTAATATATCCCAAATGATGTAATAATAGCATGAATTCTATGGGAGTAACTACCACTTTCCAGTTATATTTAAAGCCTAGTCTACAAGATGTAACCCACGCATAGTACCGTTAACTGGATCAAAAATGGATGGCTAGGTCAAATGCTTTCAGGGAGAACCTAACATCATTATTATGTGAAATGGACCTAGTTTTCAACAGTCCCCTAAGTCATCTTTAGCATCTCTCAAAACTCATCAGATAAGCTTTTTTTTTCTTTTTGCAGCACTAAATGATTATTAATACAGAGACATACAACCAGTCAATAGACAGAGAAAAAAAGTCTATGAAGTGCTTGGGTCAAAATGAGACATCTATATCATACCCCTTAACCCCAAAGCTCAAGGATAATTGAGGAAGAGGGGAAGATTGCAAGAGACAGAGGAAACAGATGTCTGTAACAAAACCATATTTGCATCACATGACAGAGCTATACACATGAACTCATAGTGGTTAGGCATACATGCACAAAAATTTCACAAGATCAAGTCCGTAGGAAGCTTTTATTTTTATGCCGAACAGGGACCATGCAGCCCTGCTAAGGGGGATGGGGACACAGTGCCCGCTTTGCAGACACTGTGGTGAGCTAGCCCCCTTGGTGCAGAGACCAGCCGGCTACTTCTCATAGCCCAACCTAAGTGGTAACTCCAACTTAGGCTCTTGGCCTGGACCCATGAGACATGTGTTCCACTCTTGGCCACGACTTCCCAGCTGCCCAGAGCCTGGACAGGAATTTCACTCACAACACCAGCTACCCAGGTTGGTGGTCCACAAAGGGAACCTTTTTCCAACCCACTGGCCACCTGAACTAAATGCAGATATACCTTAGCCTGTATGTGCCCAATAATTAATAAAAACAATGGCCAGGAATTCCTTGATGATGTTACACTATGAATTCAAATTTACTCGTTGCCACAGCTTGCTTTTATAAACCAAATGACGTCAGTTCTCAGGACCAATCATAAGCCCCCCAACTCCACACCACTGCACACCTTGCTCCACCTAGTATCATGTACCTAGGCCATGCTGCTTGCTCCTCCTTGGGGCGGAGCCAGTCTCTTGGCCATGTGGTGCCCTGAGGCATGCCAGCTGGAAAGCTAGCCTGCAATTCAAGCTGGATTTCCCTACACAAGTCAGTCAAAATCTCAGCCTGGATGGGGGAAGGGCTCATGAAGTTGTAACACTATTTGGGGGACACCGTCAATTGATGGTCTGGACCTGGAGAGGCTACCTATGCTATAGTGCATCGTCCCCTATGTGCACACATACTGCAGCACAAAATAAACTAAATAGCTATTTCTAAATAAAAGAAAGAGCATAATAAATTGTAACGGAAAATGGGGGAGGCTTTGGTAGAAATTGGAGAGGGGAAATGGAGGTCGATTTGATCCAAATATATTATATGCATGCAACAATATTAGGTACAGTATTTTATATGACATAAAGCCTTTGGTGAAAACTGGTATTAGAGATGGTCCTTGAAACTTAGAGAGGCAGGCTTTCAATAAAAGTGTTCTTGGTGATAAGAGAATGTCAACAATGTGAAGGATGTAAAAAGAAAGGTACGGTGTGGATTTTTTGCATATATTGTGTAGGATAAAAGAAGAAAAAATAAAACTGAATAGTAGATAGACTCTATTGTGATTGCTGATGAACACTGAGAGGAGCATGGACTTGGCTTCTAGAAGGTTTAAGGAGCGATTAATTAAAGGGTTCACAGCTCAGAGAATGGAAGTGATTATTGTAATTTATGACAAAATCTGGTCACAGAAATAACAATGCAATAGAACAAAGCAAGAACCTACTCTGAGATGCCTTAGTAGTCTCGAAAAGAAGAAATGGGGTCTTGGGATTAAGGAGTAGTAGGCCATGTGAGCAGTAGTGGGTCCCACAGGACCTGTACATGGGGCAGAATGGGGCCCTGGCAGTATGTAAGCTTCGAAGCACAAGGAGGAATGCACTCATCTCACTTCATCTTTTCTCTCTCTCTCTCTCTCTCTCTCTCTCTCTCTCTCTCTCTCTCTTTGTGCTTAATCATCATTTGATGGTATGGATGGATGAGGACTACAGATCATATACGAAAACTGCCTAGAGCCTGATATATGGATTACATCCACGGCATTTGGCCCAAGGTTGAGAGCAGAGAAGGCTGGAAGATTCTGTATGGAATACAATGGTCTTCAATCACAGGGGAAAGATATTTTACTCAAGTCCCATCAGTGACTGAAGAAAATAGCACTACTAACATCAGACCCAATAGCCAAAGCAATCAGTGTGCCAGGATTCTATGAATAACAATTCAGGCCTCTGTGAGAGTAGAATGAACAACTTATGTTAGTGTTGTGACCAAAGGAAAGGCTTCCCAGTGTAAATTATCTGGTCCTCCTCCACCAGCTTGTTAGCAGAAATACAATGTACACTAGACTGCATGCTCCAGTACCCATCTCCATAAGTTCATGGAGCCTGGCTGGTCTAGGAGTGTCAACTGCCAATCAAAGTTGCTTCCTTTGCTCACTTGGGAATTTTAAGGAAAAATGGAAAAATGTCCACAGTGGAAAAGGTGATGTTCCCAGTCATGTAAATACAGTATTCTTAGAAGAAATGTTAAAACTCAGACATATCCACAAAAAAGGGGAGATATCCCCCCTTCCTCAGTATACTGCATGTGTTAGATGTTATCAAATCTCTGACCTCCAGTAGCCTAACTTGTCCATCCACATTACTTGCTAAAAGACTTTAGTTGAAAACTAAAGTTTAAAACTAGTGGAATAAGGATGTGATCATATATTGGTTTCATGCACCATAACTTTATGTTTTATAATAGTGGACAATAGTCCCCAGGTCAGATGACTCTTCCTTAGACCATTTCTATAAAAATCTTCCAAGTGGGCAGTTACTCCTAATTTATATGTCCACTAAAACTTGGAAAATATAAAGAGTATAGAAAATTTCAGACAAAGGCAGCATAATATAGAAATATCAGAACTCTTGCTGTACTTGCTATATTAAAATGAAAGCAATAAGTCAGATCCACTAGAGAGAAGTAAAGGCTATAACACTTGATCATGTGTGTTACAAAGTTAAGAAAGAACCACATGGGACAGAATCCATGAGGTGCCATAAAACTATGTAAATTTGACTGTGTATGTTTTATATATATATATATATATATATAATATCTATATATATATATATATATATATAAACTCTTCTACTACACCCTTATGGCCATAATGGATAGAGTCATTTAGGACACTCCTATATAAAAAAGAAGCAGTGTAGATGGGAAGGTCATGGCTTCGATCTCTAGAATGATCCAATTTCCCCACAACCATTAGCATTCTCATGGAAATATGCTCAACTTCATATAAGCATTATGAGGTTGAGAGATGTTTTAAATAAGCAGGTACATTAGTAATCTGGATACAAAGGAGAGTAGCAAGTGCTGGTTAGGGAATAAAGGCTATGAATACAGCCTGATGTCCAGTGTGTACTCCTGTCCTTATGAGGGTATATGCTGCTGAGTCTGGTGAAGTGTCAGATTAGCAAAGAAAATTCTGAAGATCTGACTTGTGCCTTGTTCCTGAGCCCATCAGACTGTGGAGCTCGGTGTGGGCCCATTACTGAAGTTTTCTTCCAAAGCTAAATTGGGATGAACGGGAGGATGAAGACTCAGAGATCATGGCTAATTCACTGGAGCAGCTGAGTCACACCACTAAGAACTCCCTTAGCTTCCCTCCAGTATATCCTTACGCTTTCTTCTTCTGACCTCAGATAACAAGCATGGTGTTAATCTTCAATGCTAAGGATCCCCAGGGCCTTCAGCATACTAGACAAATGTCCTATAAGTGAAATGCCTCTCCAGCCCTAAACATGACCTTCAGTTGTCACATCAGAGTCAAATTTGTTTAAATGGAAATAAAATGGAGGCTTAATGAAAGCCATACAAACCTGATGAATCACTAGATCCCCAATATTTAAAATTTTACTGTGTGTGTGTGTGCGTGTGCATGCATGCATCTTTACAATGATAGAGAACAAGATACTACAGAATATTACGTGTATGCATGTCTGTCCCTCTTTTTATTTCATGTTGGCTTCAGAAACTCAGTTTATCTGATACATAGTAAAAGTTATATTTAAGTTTGTTCTAGAAGATTCTTATCCATTCTAAAATTTCATAAATCTTAAAAATTATCTGGACTGGAGCACTCTTTCAATTAAACCCATAAATCTAATTTCCAGGCATGGCTGATTTTCACTTGTGGAATTAAATCTCAGAGAAAACTGGAAACTGCTTTGATCAAAGCTTCCCATAAATGAGTATTGTTTTCTCTAGGCCCTAACCATGTTCTTTCTAATTTCATTTCAGGATGTAAGCCATGGGCAGATTATAGGAGGACCATCAACCATGAATAATCCAGCTAACACTAACTGAAGAACAGACAGCAGGGTGCCACAGCACACTGAGGAAGTGTGGGCTACTTGAAATCTTGGGCATATTAGCATTGCACTGAAAATAAATTGCTACTGTTTCAGCTGGAAGCATAGAAAATGAACTGGGACTACAAAGGCCTTTAACAGTAAAAGAATACTAGGGCAGGAAAATATATTAAAACAATGATACTCATGCCAAATAGTTAATGAATACAACTACAAAAATGATCTACATATTTCAATCAGCCAAGGTGACAGGTACAGATTAAAATCTTCATTCCTTTTTCTTTTTAACCATTAATTTTATGTTTGGTAAGAAATGTGATAGTACCACATATGGAATCATCACTGGTTGAAACTATCTAATACAAAGTTTAGACTTTAAGATCCAGTACTGTGTTATAGAAATCCACATGATTTGATTATTGAGGCATTTATAATATTTAATAAACTGATCTTTCAAGTGGAATTTTTAAATATTATCATCCAAATTCCTTCAAATATTAAGACTGATGACCTAAGAACAGTATAAGTGAATTTGGCCTACTGAATAGGATAACCACAGAATGCTTCAAACAAATGTCAGATTATGTATGTTTACTGTCCACATCCATCATAGTCTCAAGATTAGTCTGTGCAACTCTGTAAGACTTTCTGAGCTATAGAGAGTACATCACCCAAACACAGTAAGGGAGAAATGGGAGAAAATTATATAGCACACTGATTCCTGGATGCTGGCACCAGTGAAGAAAGTATGCAAATTGGGGGGTAGGGGAGTCAGGCTCTTCTTTATTACTTTAAATCATTGTAGCTACATGGAAAGTTCCTCTCTGATGGCACCCTGATCAAATATACATTTTGAGAAAGCACTATTCTGAGCTAAAGCACTATCATGATATTATCTTAGAAACAGAACTACATAAAACAAGGAGAACAATTAGATCTATGTCACACTATCTTTTTGTCCTACTCTGTGGACGTCTTCATCACTTGATTGGATGTTTCCTTTGCTGTGTAGAAGCTTTTAAAGTTAATAATCTTTCTTATGTCAATTGCCGACTGTGGTGGTATGAATGAGAGTGTCCCCCATAGGCTTTAAGTATTCAGACATTTTGTCTCCAGTTGGTGGCACTGCTCTTGGAGGTCTTAGAAGGTGTGGCCATGCTGGAGGAAGTACATCATTGGGGGCGGGCTAGGTGATTTTAAGAAGCCTTGTGGTCTCCAGTCTCTCTCTCTTGACGGTGTTTATTGCAAGGTGGGAACCTCGGCTTTCTGCTCCAGCTCCAGCTGCCATGCCTCCCGCCATGATGGACTCTAATTTCCTGGAACCGTCAATCATAAACTCAAATAAACTCTTCCTTTTATAAGTTCCCTTGGTCATGGTGGTTTTATCACAGCAACAGAAAAGTGACTAATATACTGATCTTAATTCCTGAGTGACTGGAATCCAATTTCAAAAGTTCTTTCCTATATTTTATACAATACTGCCTATCTTTTCTTTAACAGTTTCATCATCTCAAGTTTCACCTTGAGGTCTTTGATCCATTTGAAGTTAGCTTTTGTACAGGGTGATAGATATGCATCTAATTTCATTTGTCTTCATATGAGAATTCAGTTTTTCCAGCACAGTTTGTTGAATATGATGTCTACTTCCAGTATGTATTGTTGCCACCTTTGTCAACTATAGAGGGGACTGAATTAGATAGACTCATGTTTGGGTCTTTTGTTTGTTTATTTATTTATTTGTATTTTATGTGTATGAATGTTATGCCTGCATGTGTGTAAATGCACCCATGTTGTCCACAAAGTCATAAGAGGGCATCCCATCTCCTGGAACTGGAGTATAGACCATTGTTATCTCCCATGTGCGTGCTGGGATTTGAACCTGGGCCTTCTGCAAGAGCAGCCAGTGCTCTTAACCACTGAGGCAGCATTCCAGCCCCTGGGTTGTCTATTTTATTCCATTGATCTACAGTCTGTTTTTGTGCCAACACCAGTCTGTTTTTATTACTATAGTTCTGTAATATAGTAGTCTGAAATCTGGTAGAGCTCTCCCTGCAGCATTGATATTTATGCTACAGATTACTTAGGCTATCTTTCATGATTCCAAATTAATTTCAGGATATTTTTTCTATTTCTGTGGAGAATGCCATGGCGATTTTTTTATTGGGATTACATTGAATCTATAAATTGCTTTTGGAAGGATGGTGACTTTCAAAATATGAATTCTACCAATCCATGAGCATGGAAAGTCTTTCTATCTGTGCCTTTTTCAATAACTTTCTTCAAAGATTTAAACTTTTCCTTATAAAAATATTTAATAGCTTTAATACCTAGATTTTTTAGGCTCTTGTGGATGGGGATATCTCTATGATCCCTTCTACTGTTTTCTTGTTATTTGTATATTGATAAAGGCGACTGATTTTATTCTTTTTTTAGACAACTGATTTTATAATTTGATTTTGCATCCTGCCCCTTTTGTTGATAATATTGCTCATTTTTTTTAATTAAATTATTCAAAAAGTATTGGTTGTAGATCTTTGAAGATCTGATAAAACTCTGCTGAGAATCCATTTGAATCTGGAATGTTTTTAAGTCAGCAGACTTTCTATAACTGTTTCAATTTTCTTATTTGTTATGGGTCTGTTTAAATTGCTGATCTCTTCTTGGATTAACTTCAGAGCTTTTCCTCGTTTGCTGAGAATTTGTGAATAAATTTCATTAATTTTAGAAATTTTTCCATTTCTTTAGTTTTTCTTAGTAGATGTTTTAAAAGTAATTCTTTGGCTAGTCTGGATTTCTTTGGTGTCTTCTGGGCTGTTTTCCCTTTCATATCTGATTTTGTTGATTTTGATTTGCTCTTTCTTTGGCTCAGCGAGACTAAGAGTCTATCTTGTTTATCTTTTCAAAGAACCAGCTCTTAGATTCATTGATTAATTGTATTGTTTTATTTTTTTTCTATTGATTTCTGCTCTGATTTTTATAATTCTTCCAGTCTTCTGTGTTTGGGTTTGGTTTAGTTTTGTTTTTCTAGATTCTTGAGTTCTATCATTAATTCGTTTATTTGTGGTCTCACTCATTTTTGCTTGGAGATTTTTAAAGGCTTATTTTATTTAAACATCATTTGATTAGCATTTCTTTCTTTCTTAAAATTTTTATTGAGCGGGCTGGAGAGATGGCGTAGCAGTTAAGAGCGCCGACCGCTCTTGCAGAGGACCCGGGTTCGATCCCCAGCAACCACGTGGCGGCCGAGAGCCATCTGAAACTCCAATTCCAGGAGAACTCCAGTTCCAGGGGAATCCGACACCCTCTTCTGACCTCCGCAGCATTGCATGACACGGGTGCACAGACTTGCATGCAGACAGTACATTCATACACATACGGAAATAAATAAAATTAAAAAAAAATTTAAAAAAAATTTTTATTGAGCATGTGTAAATTTTATACAATGGTTTCTAATCAAATTTACCCCCCCAAACCCTTCAGATTTAGCGATATAAATATCCCTCTTAGGACTGCTTTTAATGTGTCCCATCTTTTTGGTTGTGTTTTATTATTTATTTATTTTCCAGAAATACTTCTATTTCTTTCTTGTTTTCTTCTTTGATCTTTATTATTCAGGAGTGTGTTGAAGTCATGTCATTACCAAAGCTTCTTTTGCTGTTGATTTTAAGCTTTATTATATTGTGAACTGTTAGACTACATGGAACTACTTCTATTTACTATATTTTTTTAGGTTTGTTTTGTGTCCAGCATGTGCTCTATTTTAGAGAAACTTCCATTGGCTGCTAAGTAGAATGTGTATTCCTGAGTTCTTTGGTAGAATACTGTGTCTTTTCACAGTGTCCTACATTTCCTATGTCTTAATTTTTTTCATATTCTATGTTTGAATGTTCCATTTCTCCAATTTATCATCTAGTCTTGATATTCTGTTTTGCATTTGATTCGTTCTTTTGGTGAGGCTTTCTCTTGTCATTTCAAATTGTCTTATTGAGTCTATTGCCTGCATGTGTGTAAGTGCACCCATGTCATACAACATCTGTGGAGGTCAGAAGAGGGAATCAGATCCTTGTAACTGGAAGTACAGACAATTATTAGCCAACATGTGTGTGCTAGGAATCAAATCTGGATTCTCTGCAAGAACAGTCAGTGCTCTTAACCACTGAGCCATCTCTCCAACCCTTTCTTTAATATTTCTATATCCTTCATTATTCACTTTTCAAATCCTGAATTGTCTTTGTCATTTCATTAAGTCCCATGTTATTCCTATCCCCTTTGAGTACTTTGAGTTGTGTGTTCTTTAAAATTCTTGAATACTTTGATCATGTTTATGATTGTTCTTTGTATGACACTTCTATAGTACTGGTAAGATTTGGTGGGGACCTGTTATATAATTTTTTCATATTATTTGTATTTTTACATTGTGACCTGAACATATCAACTTCTTTTGTTGGTTGTGTGGCTGATTTGAAATTCTAGCCTGCCTTTGTTGAGTTGAAGTTTGGTTCTGGTTTTACTGTTGTTGTACCTTGGTTGCTTTCTGATCAGTTATGAATAGTCTGTGATTCAGGCTTTATTTTTTATTTTTTTATTGGACTGACATGATTGTTCCATTCTGAGTGTGGAGATGGAGATCGGACGGACTGGTTCTAGATATCTGACCAGGCTAGTCTGTAACTGAAGTAGAGCTTTCCAGTCCTGTTCTGGATGAAGAAGATGACAAATAGGCTAGCATTGATTAGCTTGGCAGGGTGTTCTGAAGTCAACCAGCACCTGCTGGTCCTTGGCCAAGCTGTTTGGGAGCTGTCCAACAACAAGAATCACCTAGTGCTGGATCAGGGAAGATGGCAACTGAGTTGGTGGGTTCTGACTGGCTACCATTGGAACCCCGGAGTAGCACCATCCTGACCTAGCCCAGATACAGGAAGAAGCTGATGGAATGGATGACTTCTGACTAGCTAATCAAGGAATATATGAATCCACCTGAACAGGTAGATTCTGACTAACTTACCAGGCTAGTCAGGAGCTCTCAGAGTACATGAAGAAACCTAGCTCCAGAGCAGAAATATAGTGACGGAATGGGTGGGGTCTGGCTAGCTAAACAGGTAGATGTGGACCCTGGAGAAGTATAAACAAACTCCTAGTAACTCCTTTCTTAAGATTTAATCCAAATGGGCAGGTCAATCACCTGGCCAAGAGACTTCTCCACCAGTAAGCTGATTCACCGGAAGACATTTTAAGTAGGTGGAAAAATAATTCTCCCCATAATCTGATGAGTTTATACTTCCAGGATTCCCTCCCTTGTTGAAGTAACCAATAGATCTTTAGTGATAAACCTGCCTTAATTTTTTCTAACTCAAAACCATAACTTTTCTTTTGACTGTTCTACCTCCTTTTATAGTCAGAATCCTGAACATGTTTACCCTGGCCCTGTAGGCCTGTCACTACTGTCTCTGAAACCTCTTTCCCTTTCTACTGCTGCTTACAGGCCTCCATTGCCAGCCTAACTTAAAACATAGCTTCTCTATTTATCTCTGTCTCCCTTCTCCTGATAGTGTGGCAAGAGAGTAGTAATGTTAACATTAATAAGCAAAAAAAAAAAAAAAATCCCAGTCGATAGACAAACACAGAAAACATTCTCTTGGTCCACAAATAAACAGAACATCCCTGAGAAATCCATGTGATGCACAAAGACAGGAGAGAAAGGACTAGTACTATGTCCATGGCCTAGACAGTCACAAAACCAATGGCCCAGCACCTTAAGTGTACACCCTTCCACAGCTCACTAAGCCACTACAGCTCTTGGGGCTGTCTTTCTTTTTCTTAAAATAACTCCATTTCCATTACCTTAGTATGAGCCCCCAGGTCCAGTTTTTATCCTGGAATACAAGAACTTGGGAACTTCAGTAAGGGAGACCCACACTTAGTCTGTGCACATAATAGCTGATAACCAGCAATGAAGTTAATGCCTTCAACTTTCTCTCTCTTCCTTGACAGAGGCACCAAAGACACTACTGATCTTTCCTTTTCCAAGCTCTTGTGGCAAGCCTACACTGTAAGGACACCACTCCCCTTTCATTTTTCTCTTGGATTTTTCCTTTCTGCAGCTTTCTAGGCCTGAAAGTGTGCCAGAACCTGTTACACTGCTCTACAGGACATTAGCTACATTTATGCTGAGGCAAAGAAATACATGTGTTTTCAGTGGCTGCCAAGTCTGGACTCCAGAGTGGAATGCAGCCATCACTGATAGTCTGTGTCTAATCTAGGACATACAAGGCTTAGTCAAATGGTCTGCACTATATTTTAGCTGTCCACTAAGTATAGGCAGAGTTAAGTCAAGGTAGAATAACCACTATCCCTGGCTCTCCAGATGACCACCACACCCCTAGATTTTCCCATGCCACCAGCACTTATCTGCACACCCCAATCTTCTTACAACTTCCACATGCCTGTCTGAAAATATAATGGGAGTGGCAGTCTCAGAAATGGCTCTGATGTTCACCTGCAGTTTAAAGGCTGGCTCTGTCACCCACAAGGACTTGAACCCTCCCAGCTTCCTTCATTATTCCTCCATGCTTGCACCTTTATGATTCATTTATTTATGCTTCATCATAGCCTACCTCTCTTAACTCTCCCCTATTCATTTACTATAGACAGTTCTATCTAAAAGGGTATAGAGATCATTCCACAGGAAACAAGACATCCTCTTGCATACTGATGCCAACCAAGAGAGAGAGCTCCTGTTCAGTCTGAACAGTAATTTAAAACAAGCAAAAATACCAAAGCCATTCATGGAAACACTAGGTTCTGAATGCACTCTCCTAATTACTCTAATTACTCGGGCTTTACTTTTCAATTCATGTTTAAGGACTTCTTAGAAGCATTAACCTGTTCATTCGAGGTAAAAAGAAATAGCCTCACAAATGCTTGTAGCAGGGACTTAGTCCTACAAGACCGACAATGCAGCCCTACCCAGACAGACAGTAAAGTCTGTTAGTGTTTTCTGGAGTGAGTGAGAGGGACTCTTCTGGTACTCCTATCTCCACTTAGTGTGCCTTGGACTACAGTCTTTGATGCAGCCTTAAGAACTGGAACAAGGTTAGTCTTGAGAATCTAAGAAAAAGATACTAATATTTTACTGTGTCACTGTCTGGACTCAATATAAGCTGGATGATACAGAATTTAAGCCAACAAAATGTGAGCTTAAATTATATTATCATCCTGGAATCAAGAAACATGATCTGAAGTGCCTTATATATAAGCTCTTTCAGAATCAAGGGCTTTGCAAACAAAACAGAAAGGAAAATTCTGATATAGTCTGCATGCAAGCAACAGGGCTCGAATGAAATGTGTCCCTCCAGCTCCACAGTCTGCCACTTGCTCCACACTACTGGAGAGAAGGGAACCAAATCCATGTGGGGCACACTGAGAGTACTGCTTCCTGTCATCCATCCAATCAGCCGGCAACATATACCCTACACAATCTCTTAGACCCTTAGGGAAATTTTGAGTAGTTTTTTTTTTTCTTTTTTTCAGAATCACAAACTCTCAGGAGTACAAGGAAGTTTCTATGTGAGAACTGCATCACATCACTGGATAACTACAATGCTCTAACTGGTCTTCTAAATCCATCTCCTATCTGGATATTCTCTTATCTCATGAGGACTTCCAAAAACCTGAATTCTCTATGCACATGTGCCTTCCTGTGATGTCCCAAAATGTGTAGACTTTTCCTCATGCTAGAATATTGTTCTGTTTTTCTTTTTTACCATCCAATGATTGTTTCTAGAACCTATCAACCTAAATGACTATGCTACCCTAAGAACAATCAATAATACAGGAACCTCAGGCCCCACATACTCAGCTCTTGGACAATGTTTTCTTAATGAGGAACAACTGAGAATTGAAGGTAGGGGCCAAGCTAGGGCATTATACCTTACAGGACCAAAGTTACCCAATCAAACAGACTGATAGAAAAAAAAAAGACAGCCTTACAGATTCTGTGAGAGTTAACCCTCTACATATAGAAATAGAAAGGTTTATCATTGGAAATGTAATCCCATCATGTGTACTCATAACTGTTTTCATGTACTTGTTTACATGTCATTCGATGTTAAGACAATATGGAAATAAATAATCTTTGGAAAAAAGAATTTTCCAAAATAATCAAGCAATGAAACTTGTGGAGACTTCAGTTTTTCATTATTTTTAACTATCCTCTTTTTTATTCTTGCTTGCCTACTTTTAACACGTGTGTATGTGCGTGTGTGTGTGTGTGTGTGTGTGTGTGTGTAGTGCATCTGTGTGTGGGGGGAGGAGTATTTGAGGAAATATATTAAACTGACATATTTGGGTATATAAAATGTTTCATACAGCCTTAAAATTCTACTTGAGTGTGTAAAACAATATTCACTGGAGTGGTAAAACTTTCATTAAGCTATAAATTTGACTTTGGATACAAAGATTTTGGAAATAGTTTCCTTCCAGAAGAGGTTCTAGAAGAAGAAAATGTGATTTCACTTTTTAACAGTCATGGGTAACAATGGAACAACGAGAGCAGAGCTTAGCAGGCTTCAGCCAGGCAGCTTCACTAACACAGCTTTTCTAAGTTATCCAGAACAGCATAACTTCACCTTGGTGTCTTTGTATCTTCTTTCTCTGGATGCAAGACTATCTCATATTTTCCTTCCAACTGTGGTTCTCTCAAAGCAGGTGAGAGATTCAGGGTCAGGTTTGGAGACAAGAGAACAGACAGAGCAGCTTAGAGCAATTTATTTGTTGACTGTGTAAAAGCACCACACAAGAAAACTAAGGTTTTAAATCACTTCTTTTTTAACAAGTTAGTTCCTAAGGGATTTGAATTCCCACTAATACAGAAGGTCATAGGTCTGTCTGATCTGAGTCCACATGCTTGCTTGGGTGGAACAAATTCGTGCCAAGGTCAGTCACTCCTTCCCAGTTTTTCCATGTGCAGCCAGAGCAACAATACCACCTATGGGCATGGGGCATACTTAGACCTTGTCTTCTGCTTCTTTCATGGGTTCCTTTCCCAGAAACATTGTACAACTAGGAGCCAAGGAGAGATCAAGACAAATCCAGATGATATTGCATGGCATTCATAATTACATATGGTGGTAGTAAATACAGAATTCCCTTCTTTGGGTTGAAGCCACAAGGTTTTTCCCTCTGTATCTTGCTCCCCCCGCCTCCCCGCCCACCCCAAGGCTGCATTCTTATGCCACTTGCACTGTCGTCTGCTAAATCTGTACTAACCTGACCAAGGTGCTTTTCTTTAGAATAATACTTTTATTGATGTTTTGTGTATTTCAGACATCATTTTTCAGTTCAGTTTAGACGTATTCCCCTTTCCCTTCCCCTCACCCCACCCCAAATCATGCATTCTGCCATGCATATCCTGCATCTTTCTCTCCGGCTTTTTAAAGTTTTTCTCTGCAAAGGTTTACTGTTTGGGGCAGAATTTAACTGTATTACTCTGTTCTTTGACCCAGTCCTATGTTGTTGTGGTTCCCTCCCAATTGTATTGCTCCAAAATATGCCTATATAAATGTCAAATATGTACCAGAATTATGTCCACCAGGAATAAATTGTATGTTAACTCCAATATATGTTTAGGAGTTCAGATTTTTCCCTTTAACTTTATATTACTCTAAAATATGGGTATATACCTTCCAACCATATGTAAGTAAATTCTAGGGCTCATTAAGAGATTCACATTATAAAATCACAGGTGCTTTCAGATAGAAAGAAATATAACAATAATGTACCTCAGCTTGTCTTTCAATTTGTGGATTTGGTACTAGCATCCACAAATGAAGGAAACCATTCCCTGTTTGTTTTTAGGGACTGTGTTACTTCACATAGCATAATGACTTCAAGTTCCATCCATTTACCTGCAAAGTTCATGATGTCATCTTTTTTTACTGCTGCATAGAACTCCATTGTGTAGATATACCATATTTTTGTTATCCACTGAGCAATTGAGGGGGATTTGGGTTGCTTCCAGCTTCTTGCTATTGTGAAGAGGGCTGCAATAAACATAGATGTGCATGTATCTTTGCAGTAGGATGAGTCTTGTGGGTATATACCCAGGAGTGATATGGCTAGGTCAGGTGGTAGGATCATTTTGAGTTTTGTAAACTTTCTCTACACTGCTTTCCACAGTGGTTGTACAAGTTTACATTCCCACCAGCAATGGATGAGTGTTCTCCTTTCCCCACAACCCCTCCAGCATTTGGTGTCTTTTGTTTTCTTGATCTTGGCCAGTCGTATCTGAGTGAGATGATATCTTAGACTGGTTTTAATTTGCATATCGTTAATTATTAGAGACACTGAACACTTTTTAAGATATTCTCAGCCATATTTACTTCTTCACCAGTGAAGTCTCTGTTTGGCTCTTTACTCCATCTTTTGAGTGAGTCATTTGTTTTCTTCTTTGTTTTTTGAGTAGTTTATATATTCTGTATGTTAATGCTCTGTCAGATGTGTCAGTGGTGAAGGTTTTCTCCCACTTTCCAGGTTTTTTTCTTCACTTCCCTAATTGTTTATTTCACTGTACAGAAGCTTTTGAGTTTAATGAGGTCTCATTTGTCAATTGTTGACCATATTTCCTGCGCAGCTGCTGTCTGATATAGAAAGTCTTTTCCTATGCCCATATCTTTAAGGTTGCTGCCAGATTTTTCTTCTATCACCTTCAGAGTTCCGGGTTTCACATTGAGGTCTTTGATCCATTTGGAGTTGAGTTTTGTACAGGGTGAGAGGTAGGGGTTTAATTTTGTTCTTCTGCATATGGTGATTCAGTTTGGCCATCACCACTTGCTGAAGAGTCTATCTTTCTTCCAATGAGCTTTTTTGGCCCCTTTATCAAATACAAGGTGGCTGAAATTGTATGAGCTCAAGTTTAGATCTTCAATTTTGTTCCATTGGTCAATGGGTCTCTTTTTGTGCCAGTAACAGGCTGTTTTTATGACTAGCATTGTAATATAACTTGAAGTCAGGTAAGGTGATCCTCCCTGTATTGCATTTTCCACTCAGGGTTGCTTTAGTTATTCGGGTCTTTTGTTTTTCCATATGAATTTAAGGATTTTTTTTCCAAGTATGTGAAGAAACTCATGGGAACTTTAATTGAGATTGTGTTGAATCTGTATATCAATTTGCATAGAATGGACATTTTTACTTTATTAATTTTTCCAATCCATGAGCATGGGAGGTTTCTCCATCTTTCGATGTCATCTTCAATCTCCTTCTTCATGGCTTTAAAATTTTAAATTTTTGTTGTAGAGATCTTTGGTATCTTTAGCTAGGTTTATCCCCAAGTATTTCATTTATTTTTTTAGGTGATTTTGAGTGAGAAGGACTCCTTATATTCCTTCTTCAGTTGCTTATTGTTGGTGTAAAGAAAGGCTACTTACTTGTTGTATTAGTCAGGGTTCTCTAAAGAATCAGAAGCAACAGGATGAGTATATATAACTATATACAATTTATTGATTTGCTCACGTGACGGAGCTCAACAGTAGCGCCGAACTGGAGAGGCCGGGAATCCAGGGAACTGCTCAGTCCGCAAGGCTGGATGTCTCAGGAGTCCCAGTCTAGTGCTGAAGGCCCAAATGGATTCCAGGAGATCTGCCGGTCTCAGTACACGCTGGGATCCGAAAGGTTGATCACAGCAGCAAGACAAACTCACCAGATGAGAGA
>VZQC01009952.1:168215-221740 GCA_009823505.1 Rhizomys pruinosus
CTGCTGTGGCCTTAAATCCTGCCTGCCGGCAGAAGGTAACACCTACATTTGGGGTGGGCCATCCGGGTTTAGGTGGTCCAATCAGAAGACCCTTTTCTCTTATTTGTTCCTTAGTCCAGTCAAGTTGACACCCAGGATTAACCATTACACTTGTCTAGGTTAATTTTGTATTCTGCTACTGTACTGAATCTCTTAATTGTTTCTAGAAGTTTTCTGGTGGAGATTTTAACATCCCTCAGGTAAACTATCATATCATCTGAAAACAGGGATAGTTTGACTTCCTCTTTTCCAGTTAGTACTCCTTTAATTTCCTTTTCTTACCTTATTGCTCTAGCAAGTGTTTCAAGCACTATATTGCAGGAGTGGCTATAGGAGGCAGTCTTGCTGGGTTCCCAACTTTAAGGGGAATGGTTCTAATTTTTCTCCATTTAGGATGTGGGTTTGTTGTATATGGCCTTGATTATGCTCCCTTCACTCCAATTCCCTCTAGAACTTTAAACATGAAGGGATGCTGGATTTTGTCAAAGGCTTTCTCTGCCTCAATCCAGATGATTGTATGATTTTTGTCTTTCAGTCCATTTATGTTTTTTATGATATTTATTGATTTGCATATGTTGAACCATCCCTGTATCTCTGGTATGTATCCAACTTGATCATGATGGATGATCTTTTTGATGTGGGTCTGTATGTGATTTGCAAGTATTTTGTTTAGAATGTTTTCATCTCTGTTCATTAATGAGATGGGTCTATAGTTTTCTTTTTTGGTTGTGTCTTTGCCTGGTTTTGGTATTAGAGTGAAGCTGGCTTCATAGAAGGAGTTTGGGAGTTTTCCTTCTGTTTGTATCCTTTGGAATAGTTTGAATAGTAATGGTTGTAAGTCCTCTGTAAATGTTTAATATGATTCTGCTGTGAAACCATCTGGGCCAGCTCTGTTTTTAGTTGGGAGGCTTTTATATATGTCTTCAATTTTCTGAAATGTTATGGGTCTGTTTAAACTGTCAATCTCTTCTTGGTTAAGCTTTCTTGGTTCCCTGGATTTCAGATACTCATCCATTTCTCTTAGGTTTTCAAACTTAGTAGGGTATAGGTTTTTCTGTTATTCTCATATTATTGTCTGAATCCTTTCTTTATCTGTTGTGATGTTTCCCATTTCATCACAAATAGTATTAATTTGGAGTTGCTCTTTCTTTCTTAACTGGGCTAGAGGTCTGTCTCTCTTGTTTATCTTTCCAAAGAACCAGCTTTTGGATTCATTGAATTTTTGTATTGTTTTCTTTGTTTCTATTTTATTGATTTCTGCTCTGATTTTTGTTATTTATTCCTGTCTGTTGGGTTTAGGATACATTTGTTGTTTTCTCTAAAGTGTTTTTAGCTGTAGTGTTAGATCATTTATTTGTTCCTTTTCTGTTTCTTTTTTTTTTAGTTTGGGCACTTGAGGCTATAAATTTCCCTCTTGGGACTGCTTTTAAATATCCCACAGGTTTTGTTGTATTGTATTGTCTTTTTCATTTTTCATTTAGTTCCATGAACACTTTATTCATTCTTTATTTATTCCCTGACCCGTTCATCATTCAGGATTGTGTTGTTTAGTCTCCATGTATTCTTGTAGCTAGTTGGGCTTATTCTGGTGTTAATATTGAGCTTTACTGCATTGTGGTCTGATAGAATGCATGAAATTATTTCAATGCTTTTTTATTGGTCTTTTCTGTGTCCCAATATGTAGTCAATTTTAGAGAATGTTCTATGGGGTTCTGAGTAGGAAGTATATTCTGTGGTTTTTGTGTGCAATATTCAGTAGATATCTGTGAGATCCATTTGGTGTATTGTATTGTATTGTATTGTTCAGTTCAGATGTCTCCCTGTTTATTCTTTGTCCAGTTGATCTATCTAATGGGCTCAGTCAGGTATTGAAATCTCCCATTACTAGTGTGCTGGGATCAGTCTGTGCCTTGAGGTCCTGTAGAATTGTGTTTATAAAGTTTTGTGTGCTGGAGTTGGGTGCATATATATTTGTGATTATGATATCTTCATGGTTAATTGTTCCTTTGATAAGTATGTAGGGGCTCTCTTTGTCTCTTCTGATTAGTTTCAGTTTGAAGTCTAATTTTGCTGATATTAGAATAGTAACTCCTGCTTGCTTTTTGCTTGGAATATTTGCTTGGAATATTTTTTCCACCCTTTCACTTTGAGTTGGTGACTGTCCTTGATGGTGAGATTGGTTTCTTGTAGACAACATATAGATGAATTCTGTTTCCTAATACTTTCTCCAATTCTATGTCTTTTGATTGGGAATTTTAGACCATTAATATTTAAGATTATTATTGAGAGATGTGTGTTGCTTCCTTTCAACTTATTCTTTGTTTGCATTCTTGGTGTAGGTTTGTATTTATGCTGTTATGCTTTTATTATTTTCTCTCTTTTGTTGCTTGGAGATAGTTGCTCCTTTCCTCTGTTTTTTGAATTGCTTCAAGTATTTTCTGAAGTGTTGGGGATTTTAGATATATTCCTTCATTTTGTTTATGTCATAAAATATTTTTGTTTCTCCTTCAGCTATAATTGACATTTTTGCTGGATATAGTAATCTGGCTTGACGTCTAAAGTCATTTAACACTGGGAATACTTTGGTCAATTTTCTTCTGGCTTTCATAGTTTGCACTGAGAAGTCAGCTATAATTCTGATGGGTTTCCCCTTATATGTAATTTGTTGTTTTTCTCTTGTGGCTTTCAGTATTTTGTCTTTGTTTTAAGCATCTAGAGTTTTAACTATGACATGGCTTGGGGAATTTCTTTTCTGGTCTTGTCTATTTGGTGTTCTATGTGCTTCTTGTATTTGTATAGGTTTGTTTTCAGTTTGGGAAAATTTTCTTCTATTGTCTTATTGAAGATCTGGTCAATAGTGTTGTTATGGGATTCTTCTCCTTCCTTTTTTGCTATGATGCTGAGATTTGGTCTTTTCATAGTATCCCATATTTCTTAGTTATTTCACTCTAGTGTTTTTTTTTTAATTTTTCATAATCTTCACTTGAGCATTTTAGTTGTTCCATGTTATCCTGCAGGTCTAATAGTCTATTTTCTGCTTCATACATTCTGCTTCTGAGGCTTTTTACCATCCTTTTCTGTTGATTAGATGAATATTCCATTTCCTTTTTCATTTCTTCCTGTGATTTCTTTAGTATTTCCACTTCCTTTCAGAGCTTGTTATTCTCTACTTCCAGTTCCTTGCCTTGCTGGTCTGTTTCTTTATTCATTTCAGCCTGGGATCTTTTCAGTGTTTCCACTTCCTTCTGGAGTTTGTCATTCTGTCCCTCTAGTTCTTGAGTTTGTATTTCTCTTCCCCCAGTTCTTCGTGGAATTTGTCATTCTCCCCTTCTGGTTCTTTCCAGCGTTTATCATTCTTCCCTTCAAGATCCTTCCTGAGTTTTTCATTTTCTCCCCTTCTCTGATTTGTTCATTATATTCTTTGATTTCTTTGACTATGTCTGTGATTGTTCTTCTAAAGTCCATGTCTTGGTTTCCTTCCAGGGGGAATTCATTGTAGGGATCTTCTATAGTACTGGTTGATTTCAGTGTGGATTTATCATGGACTTTTCCCATGTTGTTATTTTTTCATTGTGGCTTCAGCATGTGGGTTTATTTTTTGTTTGGATCCTGGTGCTATTCTCAAATGTTATTATGAAGGATTGTTTGGTCACTCACTGTGCTTCTTGCCATTCAGTTCCACTACATTGGCTGTGAAATCTAGAATCACTAACACTACACTCACTGGATTATCTGCACAATAGTTCAACCAGCTTACTGGATGCTCTGCACGTCCTCTACACTGTACTGGTGTGTGTGTGGGAGGGGGTGCTCCCCGGGTACCCGCACATGCCTCCTCAGCCCCGTGAGCATTTGCTGGGCTCCTGGCTGGCTGCTTAGCATGACTGGGTGACTCCAACCACGAGGAAGCAGGGAGGCAAGGTGTGGCACCCCGCCTGGTCCTTGAGGCATGCCTCAAGTACTGGACTGTGTCCCACAGTTTCCCAGCCCACCGGGTTCTAGGATTAAAAGGGCGCACCTTGGGCTGGAGAGATAGCCTAGTGGTTAAGAGCTCCGACTGCTCTTGCAGAGGATGTGGGTTCGATCCCCAGCACCCATATGGCGGCTAAGAACCATCTATAACTCCAATTCCAGGATAACTCCAGTTCCAGGAGACTCCGAGACCCTCTTCTGATGTCTGTGGCATTGCACGACACGGGTGCCCAAGCGTGCATGCACACAGTACATTCATACACATACAAAAATAAATAAAATTAAAAAAAAATAAAAAAATAATTAAAAAAGGGTGCACCAGTGCACAGAGCTTAGATGGAGGATTTCCCAGGAGAACCTGAAACACAGACCACAGTGCAATAAAGCTCAATATCAACACCAGGATAAGCCCTACAATCTACAAGAACACATGGAAACTAAACACCACACTCCTGAATAATGAATGGGTCAAGGAAGAAATAAATAAAGAAATGAAATCATTCCTGGAACTGAATGACAATGATAATACAACACAGCAAAACCTATGGGATACTTAAAAGCAGTCCTAAGAGGGAACTTTATAGCCCTGGGTGCCTACACTAGAAAAACAGAAAGAGCACAAGAGAATGATCTAACAGTGCAGCTAAAAACACTTGAGAGACAACAACAAATGAACCCTAAACACAACAGACAGGAAGAAATAACAAAAATCAGAGGAGAAATCAATGAAACAGAAAGAAAGAAAACAATACGAAAAAATCAATGAATCCAAAAGTTGGTTCTTTGAGAGAATAAACAAGATAGACAGACCTCTAGCCCACTTAACCAAAAGAAAGAAGGAACAACTCCAAATCAATAGAATCCATGATGAAAGTGGAAATATCACAACAGACAATTTAAAGATCCAGACATTCATACGGGAATACTTCAAAACCCTATACTCTACTAAGTTTGAAAACATAGGAGAAATGTATGAATATCTGAAATCCTGGGACTCACCAAAGCTCAACCAAGAAGAGAGTGACAGTTTAAGCAGACCCATAATACATGAAGAAATTGAAGATGTGATAAGAAGCCTCCTGTTCTAGTTTCTCTTCAATTGTTGTGACAAAACATTATGACCGACATCAACTTGGAGAAAAAAGGGATTATTCAGCTCACATCTCCTGGGTCGAAGTTATCACTCAGGGAGCCCAAGGTAGGAACTCAGGACAGGAACCTGGAGATAGAAGCTGAAGCACAGGCCATGGAGGAATGTTGCTTACTGGCTGCTCCCCTGGCCCATGCCCAGCCAGCCCTCTTATACAGCACACAACAACCTGCCCAGGGTGGCACCACCCATAATGGGCTGGGCCCTTGCATATTGCTCAACAATCAAGACTACTCCACATATGTGCCCACAGGCCAGTCCAATGGAGCCAATTCCCCCATTGAGGCTCCCTCAACCCAGGTGTGTCAAGTTGACACTAAAGCTATCCAATACGCCTCTCAACTAAAATAAGCCCGGGCCCAGATGGTTTCACAGCAGAATTCCATAAAACATTTCAAAAAGACTTACAACCATTATTACTCAAATTGTTCAAAAGGATACAAACAGAGGGAATTCTCCCAAATTCCTTCTATGAAGCCAGCATCACTCTATTACCAAAACCAGGCAAAGATACAAGCAAAAAGGAGAACTATACACCCATCTCAATAATGAACACAAATGCAAAAATTCTCAACAAAATACTAGTAAACTGCATACAGACCCACATCAAGAAGATCATCAATCATGACCAAGTTGAATTCATACCAGAGATGCAGGGATGGTTGAACATACAAAAATCAATAAATATCATAAAACATATAAATGGACTAAAAGACAAAAGCCACACGATCATCTCAATTGATGCAGAAAAAGCCTTTGACAAAATCCAACATCCCTTCATGCTTAAAGTCCTAGAGGGAATTGGATTGGAGGGATCATTCCTCAATGTAATCAAAGCCATCCATATACAGGAAACCCTAAACCAATACCATTCTAAATGGAGAAATGACAGAAGCATTCCCTTTAAAGGTAGGAACTCAGCAAGGCTGCCCCCATCACCACTCCTCTTCAATATAGTGCTTGAAACACTTGCTAGGGCAATAAGGCAAGAAAAGGAAATTAAAGGAGTACTAATTGGAAAAGAGGAAGTCAATCTATCCCTTTTTTGCTGATGATATGATTATTTACTTAAGAAATGCTAAAAACTCCACCAGAAAACTCCTAGAAATGATTAAGAGTTTCAGTAAAGTGGCAGGATACAAAATTAACCTACAAAAATCAGTAGCCTTTCTTTACACCAACAATAAGCAACTGAAGAAGGAATACAAGGAAATCTTCCCACTCACAACAGCCTCAAAAACAATAAAATACCTAGGAAAAAAACCTAACCAAAGACACCAAAGATCTCTACAAAATAAATTTAAACCACTGAAGAAGGAAATTAAAGAAGATATCAGAAGATGGAAAAACCTCCCATGCTCATGGATTGGGAAAATTAATATAGTAAAAATGTCCATTCTACCCAAACTCTTGTACAGATTTAATGCAATCCCAATTAAAATCCCCAAGAGTTTCTTCAGAGGCTTGGAAAAAAGTCCTTATTTTCATATGGAAAAACAAAAGACCCTGAATAGCCAAAGCAAACCTGAGTGAAAAGAGAAATACAGGGGGATCTCTATACCAGACTTCAAACTATACTACAGGGATATAGTCATTAAAACTCTTGGGTACTGGCACAAAAACAGACCTGTTAACCAATGGAACAAAACTTAAGATCCAAACTTGAGTACATACAATTTCAGCCACCTCATATTTGACAAGGGGGCCAAGAAGACATGATGGAGGAAAGACAGCATCTTCAGCAAGTGGTGTTGGCAAAACTGGATCACCACTTGTAGAAGAATGAAATTAAACCCCTATCTCTTGCCCTGTACAAAAGTCAACTCCAGATGGATAAAAGACCTCAACATGAAACCCCAAACTTTGAAGACAATAGAAGATAAAGTTGGCAGCAGCCTACAAGACATAGGCATAGGAAAAGACTTCCTAAATCAGACAGCACCTGCACAAGAATTAAGGTCGACAATAGACAAATGGTACCTCATTAAACCCAAAAGCTTCTGTACATCAAAAGAAACAATCAAGGAATGAAGAGAAAACCCAGAGTAGGAGGAAACCTTCACCACAGATACATCTGACAAAGCATTGATTTCCAGAATACATAATCTACTCAAAAACCAAAGAAGAAAGAAAACAAATGACCCACTCAAAAGATGGAGCAATGAACAGAGACTTCACAAGTGAGGAATTAGATATGGCTGAGGAACATCTTAAAAAGTGTTCAAAATCATTAATAATTAAGGAAATGCAAATTAAAACCACTTTAAGATATCATCTCACTCAGATAAGACTGGCTAGGATCAAGAAAACAAATGATACCAAGTGCTGGAGAGGTTGTGAGGAAAGGGGAACACTCATCCACTGCTGGTGGAAATTTAAACTGGTACAGCCACTATGGAAAGCAATGTGGAGAACACTTAGAAGACTCAGAATGAACTTGCCTCCTGACCCAGCCATACCACTCCTGGGTATATACCCACAAGACTCATCTTACTGCAGAGATACATGCACAGCCATGTTTATTGCAGCTCTCTTCACAATAGCAAAGAGCTGGAACCAACCCAAGTGCCCCTCAAATGACGGGTGGATAGAGAAAATGTGGTACATCTACACATTGGAGTTCTATGCAGCAGTAAATAAAGATGACATCATGAGCTTTGCAGGTAAATGAATGAAGCTAGAAGATATCATCCTAAATGAATTAATGCAGTCCCAGAAAAACAAACGACAAATGGGATCCCTCACCTATGGATGCTAGCGCCAATTACCTAATTGTATGGCAAACTGAGCAACGTTAATGTGGTCTGAAAACAACTGTGCTCTTATATTGTAAATTCCTTAAAAATAAATAAATATAAATTAAAAAATAAACAAATAAAAATAAAATTTCAAAAAAAAGTGTGCCCCCACACCTGGCTTAAACATGGTTCTTAGCCTCCATGTGGGTGCTATTAGCCACAAGGGTCCACTTCAAGAGCAGTCAGTGCTCTTAAACACTGAGCCATGTCTCCAACCCCCTCAAGGTGCTTTTCTAAAAAGAAGGTGGTGACTGTCCACATTTAATCTGTGAGGTCTGTGGATCCTATGAGTACTCATGCTTTGGTGGGGGAAGCATTTTTTATCATGGAACTGAGCTCACCATACCCATGTAACTGCCACCATTTTGGTTAAGGAAACTGCATAGTAGAAATCCAAAGTGGTGTCATCATAAAATCTCTGTGATGGTTTCAATGAGTGTCCCCCACGTTTGTCTCCAGTTGGTGGGGCTGTTTTGGAGGTCTTGGGGTGTGTGGCCATGCTGGAGGAAGTGTGTCACTGGGGGCAGGCTTAGTGAGTTTAACAAGCCTCGTGGTCTACAGTTGCTCTCTCTCTGCTTCCTGTGCTCTTTGCGAGATGTGACCCTCTGGCTTCCTGCTCCAGATCCAGCAGCCATGCCTCCCACCACAATGGACTCTAATTCCCTGGAACCATCAATTGTAAGCTCAAATAAACTCTTCTTTTTATAAGTTCCTTGGTCATGGTGCTTTATCACAGCAACAGAAAAGTGACTAATACAACCTCCTAGTAGCCCTGAGCCCTCTGAGGACCAACATACTCCAGGAATTTCCTCCACCACAGGCATCAGTCACATGGCCTAATCCTCTTCTCCCATTTTTTTTCCTTCATTTTGGCTTCAAGTATAGCTAACGGCATCAAGAAAATGGGTCTTAGAGGATTTCTTCTATCAGATGAAGTATGGATGCAAGACCTCCATGGTGGTTCTTTGGAATGTTAAGCTATCGTTTTGCATGATATATGCAGTGGTTTTAATGGGGACTTAGGGCTTTCCCATTTGCCCTCTACCAATGCGACCTAATACATTGAGATGGCTAGACCTTAAAAAGCTCCTGTGAGTTTGTAGTGACCTGGAACTGGGTCATGAAAATCACAGATTCCAAGCTAGATCCAAAGGATAGATTGCCAAGTGGTACACAAGTTGTTGCCACCAGGCACCTGCAGTGTATGTGGGTAAAGAGGGGTCATCCCGCTTGCGAGGGAGGCTGGAGATGCAGTTCTCCTCGGGCTGTAGGGAGTCCACTGGGTCTTAAAACATGCTCTCTCTGCCCTGTGTCTTCTGTATTCTCTAGGTTACAGAGAATCCAAACCTCCATGTGGTAAATTATAATACAACTTTCTTAATCCAGTCAGACAGACTAATAACCATCTTTAAATGGAAAACCTTCCCTGAGAGTTAGTGTGCTTACCTGCTATCTGTATCTTAAAATGTAATATGGAACAACAAATTATAATCTTTTTAATTTTTTTATTTATTTTTTATGTGTACGAATGTACTGTCTACATGTAGGTTTGTGCACCCGTGTTGTGCAATGCTGAGGAGGTCAGAAGAGAGTGTCGGATTCCCCTGGAACTGGAGCTAAAGATGGTTCTCACCTGCTATGTGGGTGCTGGGGATCAAACCCACGTCCTCTGCAAGAGCAGTCAGCGCACTTAACTGCTAGGCCATCTCTCCAGCACCACAAATTATAACTTTTTAAAGAGCCAAATGACTGTTTATGAGGAATATTGAAGGTTCAAACAACAAGGCAGTAGAGAGGTGGTCACAAAATGGCTTACTTCCCTGACATATGAGGCTCAATATATACTCAAGAGATTGTGGGGCTTTTCTGTGTTTTTTTTTTTAATGTTTGTCATGATGTGTAAACTATGCCAGTAAACTAAGCAGAGATTTCATGTGAAAACAGAGCATAGCCACTTCTGACTAGAAATGTAAGTTCAATTCTATAAAAAAGTTAATTTCCACTTGCCCATACTATGATAAACTAGTATTTAACTCTGAGCTCCTGTAAGAATCTTGGCTTTAAGAGACATAACTTATAGTCGTTCTGAGAATATAATTTCACTTACATTTCTCCTTCAAAGCAAAAGGATTGATGATCAGAAAATCTACCATGATAAATAATTAGAATTTTTTCATGCTTTTACATTTTACTTTTAATTGATATTCTCCTCTAGTATATTTCTAGATAAAATTGGTTTTAAAACATTAGCATTCCCTAGGGAGTCCCATATTATTCTCATTTGCCAGAAGAAGATGAGCAATACAGGGAAATGATTTAGCTTGCCTCAAGTTATGCAATCATTTCTACTGAGGCCACTGGCTATGTTGTAATTCACTCCCTGACAATAAAGCCCTGCCAGAACTCCTTTAACTGTCTCCTGACACTAGGGATTAAGGAAGCTGTAAAATTACACACTAAATAGATTCTCCATGTCCTAAAAGAGTTAAAATGCCACTAAGGTCCTATTTCAATACCAAACCATGACAAAGGAAAGAATTCATCAAACCCATAGAATCCAGAGCTATGGCTCCTGTTTATCATTAATCCTAGTTAGCGAAGTTTCAATTATCTGGCTTTGATTCTATCTAAGTATATTCTACCTTCTGTTCTTTTCTCTTATGAGGAAATTTTTAAAACAAATAAACCAACATTAGAGATTCTACTTCATTCAGTATGACCTCTCATTGATCTTTCTCAGCAATGATTAGACATTATATTTGCCTGAAGGATTTTCTTTCAATGTGTATATCAGATAGCTACTCTAAGAGATTCTGATCTGGGAATGTAGATTATAGTCATTGTTATTTTTCAAGAATTCTCTCAGATGACTCTTATATGAAACTTTAGTGGAAAAAAAAGTTACTATAGAGGATTAAAAATTATCCTGTACCATGCAAAATTTACCAAAGCACACTAATGTGCTTTATGAAGAACATATACTTAAGTAGTACACAAGGTGCTTTTATTGTGCTCAAACAAATCTGAAACTGACAACTTAAATATATGCAATAATTCTCAAAGAATTAATCAACAACAAAATCCATCCCCATCTATTTTAGATCAAATTGACTGTGGCTTGCACATGGCTTTTAAAGTTTTATCTAATTCCTTTTCGAGAGCAGGTTTTTAAAATGGTGAGAGGAAATACATCACACTAGCTTTGAATGGTGCATCAAAGATGAGGGACAGCACTATTATGTATGTAATTGCTTCTTATGTGTTTTGTCAAGGGACAATTTTATATGAACTTGTTCTTTTTCTGAACTGTTGACAAGCTTTCAGCTAGCTTCAGAGGAAAGCTGAGATTAATTACAGTCTTGTACACTGTAACTGTTGCTTTCAGGTTATGAAGATCAGCATCCAATCAATAACATATTAATGGCTATATTTTTTAGATCACCTAAATTAACAGCTAAGGGCAAAGAGTTGTTTTTGTTCTCTACTCCTTCAGGGTTGGGTGTAAAATAAAAACGTATGTAATTGGGGTTTTGATTAATGTTGACTTTAACAGATTGCTTCTGTTTAGTGTGTTTAGCGCCTCAATTTATCTTCATGTAATGACTAGGCTGCATCTCCAACACATCTCTCTAAGGCTCTGTTCAAAGCATTCTTCACCTTCAATGGGTGCATTTTGTTTTCCTCATAAGGCTTTTTAACATGTTAATCCTTCTAGAGTACAAACAAGAAACATATAGTAATTTTCATATAGAATGAATACAACCTTCAGTATACTATTGCCATCCTGCAGATGGATTAAACCCTGCATTGTCAATTGGCCTCTGTCTGCCACCTGGCATATGCCACTGGCACACCAGCCAAAGTCTGTCAGTCTGTATTTTCAGTCAGCCTAATGCCTGTGAGAATGAAATCCTACATGCAAGAAATAATAACAGTAAGACAACATCTAACATGTTCTAAACTATAACTTAGAGATGAGTGCTTTAATTGTAAAAACTAACAGAGATCTTATGGACTGAAGACACCAAGGAAGAGGGGAGTGTGAGCTTTATTACATCTTAACACTTTCAGAGATGGGGAAGATGACAAAGAGATTAATGGTAGGAAAATAGCATGAATCTTAGCAGGAAAAACCCCGACCTTACTAGTTTGCTATGCATTGCAGAAATAGAAGGGGAATACTGGCACATGATTAGAATGCCCTGAGAATGAGGCTGGAGAGAGTCTGGCTCTATCAGCAGAGGTGGCAAGGAGCAACTTCACAGTAAGGAGAAAGAGTTTGAGAGCAGGTCTAGCAGAGATCAAAGCAATGAGCCAGACAGGAGAATCATGGTGGCAGAAAACGCAGGTGGCAGCTATAGAAGTTCCATCATGAGGGAAGGCATTCTGGGGGAAGAAGTGGAAGGAAGGGAACGAGCAGGCAGATAGGCTGACAGAAAATATAAAATAAATAAGAGATAAAGGGTGATTTCTAGATGTCACTTAAAAACTTTAATAATAGAACTGAAAACTTTGGAATAAAAAATTGATTTAACCTTTAGGAAGTAGAGATGTTAAAATAAATTTGATTCTTCTTCCTTTGAATAGATGAGAAGAAAGAGTAGCAAAATTTGTCACTGGAAATTTTAGTTAGAGGGGGTGGGGTGAAGAAGAGAAAGATGGGGAGGGAACAAAGCTGACCTCCACTCAGTGGAGAAAGCCCCAAGCTGTGCTGATGTGGCCACATTCCAGACTCCCTACTTCCTAGCTCAGGAACACTTGGGCCCCTCCCTCAGCTTCATGTGCTGTGGGGCCCTGTAGGTTCACGCCTTCCTGAATGATGCCTGATTGGGCCTCTGGAGGAGCTCTTAACAAGCTGGGTGAAAATTAGCTGATCCCTTCAATACAAAATCAGAAGTGAGAACCTGAAGTGTAAACCAACCAGCCTTTCACACCTAATAAGAAGAAAACAAAGACCCCTGAAGAATATAAGCAAAATCAGTCTTCAACACAACAAAGAAACACTTGAGCTTCATACCAGAATCACAAACAATAATCACAACGGAAAAAACAATAACATGAAAAACCCCAATAATATGTCTCCACTAAATACTACCAATTGTGTATAAGAGGGCTACAACAACGACCCCCTAGATGTAACCCAGGATAGAAAATTTAAAAGAACTATCATAGATATGATCAAATAATTCAAGGAATTTAAAGAGCATGCAAACAAAGAAATCAAAGAACTAAAAGAACATGGGGATCAAGTAAAGGAAGGTAATGGTAAAGTTCAGAATTAATTTACAAAAGAGATAGAAATATTGAAGGAAAGTCAGGATGAAATGAAAAAGGATGTGAACACTCAATAAGCCATCTGGGAAGGATGGGAGAAAGGCTCAGTAACAGAATGAATGAAATAGAAAATAGAATATCAAGACTGGAAGATAAAGTGAAAGAATTGGATTTCTCAAGGAAATATGAATATTTTAAACACATGAATGAAATATTCAGGAAATGTGGAACACCATGAAAAGATCAAACCTATGCATTATAGGTATAGGGGAAGGAGAAGAATCTCAGGATAATGGTATTGACCAGATCTTCAGCAGGATAGTAGATGAAAATTTCTCCAAATTAAGGAAAGACATACCCATACAAACAAACACAAGAAGCACATAGGACACAAAATAGACAGGAACAGAAGAGAAATCCCCCACACATATTATATGATAATAAAAATACTAGATGCTCAGTACAAAGTGAGAATACTGAAAGCTTCAAAAGAAAACGACAAGTCACATATAAAGGAAAACCCATCAGAATTACAGCTAACGTTTCAATGGAAATGAAAAAAGTCAGAAGAGCTTAAACTAAAGTATTCCCAGTTCTTAATGACTATGGATGTCAACCCAGATTACTTTACCCAGTAAAAATGTCTATTATACTTGAAGGAGAAAGAAAAATATTTCATGACATAAATAAACTTAAAGAATTCATGTCCAGAAAACGAACTCTTCAGGGAATACTTGAAGCAATACAAAGAGAAGAAGAAAGGAATGACTATACCCAAGCAGCAACAGAAAGTAGTTAATGAGGGTATAACTGTGGAAATATAAACCTAGACCAAGAATACGAACAGAAACTAATATGATTAGAATAAATATACATTTATTCTAAAGTTATTATTTCTCAATAATAACTTTATTATCAATGGACTGAACTTCCCAATCAAGAGGCATAGACTAGTAGAATGGATTAAGAAACAAAATCCATCTTTTGTTGTCTGCAAAAAACCCATATCACCTTCAAGGGCAGACCCTACCTTAAGAGGAAAGGGTGGAAAAATATGACAAGCAAATAGCACTAAGAAGCAAGCAGGAGTTGTTATTCTAATATCAGACAAAGTAGACTTCAAACTAAAACTAATCAGAAGAGATAAAGAGGGTTACTTCATTCTTATCAAAGGAACAATTAACCACGAAGTTATCACAATCATGAATATATACAGACCAAACTCTGATACGCTACACTATATAAACACAGTTCTACAGAACTTTAAGGCACAGATTAATCCCAGCACACTAGTAGTAGGAGATTTCAATACACCACTGTGTCCATTAGACAGGTCAAATACCTTTGTCCAAAACTGGACAAAAAATGAACAGAGAGGCACTGAACAATATGATACACCAACTGGGTCTAACAGACATCTACATAATATTCTACCCAAGGACCAAATAATATATTTTCTATTCACTTTCCCATGAAACTTTCTCCAAAATTGACCACATACTGGGGGACAGAACAAACCTAAACAAATACAAAAAAATTGAAATAATTTCATGCTTTCTATCAGACCACAGTGCAATAAAGCTTAATATCAACACCTGAAGAAGCCCTAGTAACTATATGAACTCATGAAGATTAAACAATACAGTCCCGAATAATGAATGGGTAAAAGGAGATGTTAAGAAAGAAATAAATGTATTCCTGTAGTTAGATGAAAGGACAATACAACAAGACAAAACCTGGGACACTGTAAAAGCAGTCCTAAGAGGGAAATTTATAGCTTTAAAAGCCTACATTTAAAAAAAAAAAAAAACAGAAAGCACAAATAAATGACTTAACATTGCAACTAAAGACACTTGAAAGACAACAACAAATAAATCCCAAACCCAAAAAAAAGAAGAAATAACAAAAATAAGAGCAGAGGTTAATGAAATAGAAACCAAGAGAATACAAAGAATCAATAAGTCCAAGAACTGGTTATTTGGAAGAATAAACAAGATAAACAGAAACTTAGCCCAGTTAACCAAAAGAAACAAAGAGCAACTCCAAATCAACAAAATTAGAGATGAAAGGGGAAATATCACAACGGATAACAAAATATCAAGAACATTATATGGGAATACTTTAAAAATCTATATTCTATTAAATTTAAAAACATAAAATAAATGGATGAATATCTTAAATCATGTGAATCACTAAAGCTTAACCAAGAAGAAATCAACAGATTAAACAGACCTATAACATATAAAGAAATTGAAAGAGTACTACAAAACCTCCCAACTAAAGAAACCCAGGACCAGATGGATTTATGGCACAATTCTACCAGACATTTAAAAAGGACCTGTGAGCCAGGTGTGGTGGTGCACGCCTCTAATCCTAACACTTGGGAGGAAGAGGCAGGTTGATCTTTGTGAGTTAAAGGCCAGCCTGGTCTACAGAGTGAGTTCCAGGACACCTGGGGCTACAAAGACCTGCAACTAATATTACTAAAGTTATTCAAAAGGATAGAAACAGAGAAATCTCCCAAATTCTTTCTATGAAGCCAGCAACACTCTAATAACAAAACCATACAAAGATAAAAAACTAAAAAGTAAAACTGTAGACCCATATCCATAATGAATATAGATGCAAAAATTCTCAACAGAATAATTGCAAGCCACATACAGGCAGACATCAAAAAGGTTATCCACCATGATCAAGTCAGATTTATTCCAGAGTGCAAGGATGGTTCAGCATATGTAAATCAATAAGTGTTATGAATCATATAAACAGACTCAAAGACAAAAACCACATGGTCATCTCAATTGTTGCAGAAAAGACCTTTGATAAATTCACCATATCTTTATGTTTAAAGTCCTAGAAGGAACTGGACTGGAGGGAGCATACCTCAACATAATTAAAGCTAAATACAACAAACTCAGAGCCAACATCATTCTAAATGGAGAAAAATTATAAGCATTCCCCTTAAAGTCAGGAACCCAGCAATGCTCCCCACTATCTTCACTCCTTTTCAATATAGTGCTTGAAACTCTTGCTAGAGCAATAAGAGAAGAAAAGAAAATTAAAAGAGTACTAATTGGAAAAAAAGAGGTCAAATGATCCCTTTTGCAGATAATATATTATACCTAAGGGATGCCAAAATTTCCACCAGAAAACTCCTTAAAAATGATCAACAGTTTCAGTAAAGTGGCAGGTTACAAAATTAATTTATAAAAATCAATAGTCTTTCTATATGCCAATAACAAGCAACTAGGAGAAGGAGCACGTGGAAACCCTCCCATTTACAGTAGCCTCAAAAAAATAAACTATCTCAGAACAAACCTGACCTAAGACATTAAAGATCTCTACAAAGTTGGTGTGGTGGTGCATGCCTTTAATCCTAGCGTTTGGGAGGCAGAGGCAGGCGGATCTTTGTGAGTTTAAGGCCATCCTGGTCTACAAAGTGAGTTCCAGGACATCTGGGGCTATGGGGAGACCCTGTGTCGAAAAGACCAAAAAAAAAAAAACAGATCTCTACAATAAAAATATTTGAAGGATATTGAAGAAGACACCAGAAAATGGGAGGACCTCCCATGCTCCTGGATTGGATTGGAAGAATTAATGTAATAAAAATGATGATCCTACCCCAATTAATATACAGATTCAATGCAATTCTGATCAAAATCCCTATAACATTCTTCACAGAATTAGAAAAGATAAAATTCATATGGAAACACAAAAGACACCAGATAGCCAAAGCAACACTGAGCACAAAGAGTAATGCAGAGGGGATTACTATATCAGATTTCAAACTCTATTACAGAGCTCTAGCCATGAAATCAGCATGGAATTGGTATAAAAATAGAGCCATAGATCAATGAAACAAAATTGGAGACCCAAACTTGAGTAGATGCAATTTCTGCCACCTGATATTTGATAAAGTGATCAAGAAGCCAGCATCTTCAGCAAATGGTGCTGACAAAACTGAATCACCACTTACAGAAGAATGAAACTAAATCGCTACCTTTCACCTTGCACAAAAGTCAACTTTAAATGGATAAAAGACCTCAGAGTGAAACCTGAAACTCAGAAAATATTAGAAGAAAACATTGGCAGTCACCTACAAGATATAGGTGTAGGAAAAGTCTTTCTAAATTAGACAGTAGTTGCATAGGAAGTAAGGTCAACAATCAACAAGTGGGACCTCATTAAACTAAAAACCTTCTGTACGGAAAAGGAAATAATCAAAAAAGTGAAGAGAAAACCCACAGAGTGGGAAGAAATCTGGACCAGTGACACATCTGACAGAGGTAAGATCCAGAATATATTAACTACTCAAAAAACAAAGGACTAAGAAAACAAAGACCCAATTAAAAGATGGGTTAAATATCTGAACAGAGACTTCTCAAGAGAAGAAGATGGCTTAGTAACATCTTAAAATGGGCTTAACCTCATTGGGGAATGCAAATTGAAACCACTTTAAAGATGCATCTTACCCTGGAAAGAATGGCCATGATTAATTAAGAAAACAAATGATACCAAAGGCTAGAGAGGTTGTGAGGGAAAAGGAACACTCATTCACTGCTGATGAGAATGCAAACTCATCCAAATCCTATGGAAAGCAGTGTAGAGAACTCTTAAAAGCCTAAAAATGAACCTACCATTTGACCCAGTCATACCACTCCTGAGTCTATATCCAAAAGATTAATCCTATTGAACAGATACATGCACCTCCATATTTTTTGCTGCTCTTTTCACAATAGCAAAGAGCTGAAAGCCACCTAAGTGTCTCTCAACTGATGAGTGGATAATGAAAATGTGGTACATTTACACAATGGGGTTCTATACAGTGGTATAGAAAGATGAGATCATGAAATTTGCAGGTAAATGGATGAAACTAGAAGCTATTATGCTAAGTGAAGTAACACAGACTCAAAAAAGCAAACGATGTATGCTGTCCCTCATTTGTGGGTCCTAGCACCAAATCTATACCCTGATGTAACTTCGGGAACTAGGTAAATGAAAATGAACCAGGAAGGTAAAGGGAAAGAAGAAATCTGAGACAGAAGGTTAGTAGGTGACAGGTGTTACTAAGAGAGGAATCAAGATATGTAAATGGAGGGGGATTGGAAGGGTTATAGAAGGAAAGGAAAGGATGGGGGGGACAAGGAGCCCAAGAGAAGTGGGGCCAGAGGAAACTGGCAGTATCAAGGAGAAATGCGGACACTTTAAAGGTAGAAGGCATGGAGAAGGCATGGAGGAGACATGGGGGAAGGGCTAGACAGGTAAAGTGAGAGAGGAGAGATAAATAATTCCTTGTTAGGGTAAAGAAGCATGAGAGAATCATAACAGTCTAGCAATCTATTGACAAAATAAGCACACAATGCCTCTACATGAGTCCATATGGAAAGATGAAGGTTGCATATCAAGAAACAGTACCAGACAGGAGAAACCTTCCTTTGAGTTGTTGGCCGGGGTAGTCCAAGAGACTCCTAAAATTACACAGGCTGTTGCGACAACTCTTGATTGCCTCCCAGAACCTGAAGGTAAAACCCTAATGCTGAAGACAAGACTTACATTGGAGACTGGATCTTGAGCAATGGAGCTGGATCTGACCTGGAAGCCACTACCCCTGAAAGCTAGCTCTCATAGCTGTGGAGAGCACTATGCAAGCCACTAAGTGAGAACATCAATTGATCGTGCAACATCAGCCTCAAGACCAAATATCCACATCAATGTCCAGCACAGCATACAACATCAGTGCAATAGTGGCGCTTCTCTCTTGGAGGAAATCAACAGCTAAACAATTGGATCTAAAGCCCACTCAGTGGGAAGAAACTCATGTGTGGTAATGTTAACATAGCAAGATGCACACATCTAGAGAGGTCATACATCTTACACAATTCCACAAGGTAGACACATCCGTAGGCTGAGGTAACATTTTACTAACTCCAGAAGAAGTATCCTGATATTTACAAATTCCCCAAACATCACTCAGAAAAGAAGCTTCTTTTGCTCCAGATGTGAATAGTACAGAGTACCACAACTGGACACACACAGACATGGTCTGTGAATGGCTCATGCCTAGGTGATACATATCCAATGCAGCCTCTACACACAAGACCCAAGCACCATAGAACAAGGACCCAGGCAGTAACTACCTCTTAACCCTCTGTAAGGAAGATCCTCCATGCAACAGGAGACCAGGAACCCAAAAGGGCCTGGACGGCCATGAAGATTAGGGGACTTTAAAGTCTGGTCCCATAGACAGGCTGCCTGTATTCAGTTTCACCCACCCAGGGCTCAGAGAACACTGGGGTGAGGGGGCAGAAAGATTGTAACAGCCAGGGAGGTAATGCAAGACTAAATGGAAATGAATCCTGTGAGCTCCTGGGACCCTGATCATATGAAACTATAGCATTGGTATCAGCATACAGAAGACCCATGCAAGCTCAGCTGGACAAAAACCCAGCAAGGAACTATAGAAATGGAACTATAGAAAAAGCCCAAACTTGGCTGAGGAAATACTGGTGGTGAGGTGAGGAGGGTCTGGCCTTCTTTAGAAAAGAGACTCTGCATAGGCTAGGTAGAGCTGGCGGGGGAGTGAGCAGAGAGAGTATGACACAATGGACTCTAGCAGGAATGACAGAGGGTGTGAACTCTGGGGGGTGGGGGAGGGTGAGGGAAGGTGCCAAGGGAGAAGCAGGTATAATGGCGATTAAAGCTGACTGAAAATTTATGTATGAAACACATAAAAAATTAAATTAAAGAAAAAAAAATGAATGATGTGTTTGGGGTGTCCATGTGGTGAGAGACTGACTCGTGCCAGTAATCTGACCACACATTGCGATGTGATACACAAATGCACACACATGTACTCCCAGAAATAAATAAATGTAAGAAAGAAAGGGAGTTTTCTTTAAAAAAAATCTGAGCTTTTAAAAGCACTTCTTGAATTTCTTTTTCTGAGCTTTTCTAAAGATCCCCCAACTTTCAGCATGCAGATAATGGGGCCCAGGCTACTATAGAAATACACAGCAGGGTTTCATGTAGGGACAAAGCATTGCTCACAATGTCACTATGAACTGAAAATGACAATCCCATTACCATAAAGTATGTTTTCTCTATGAATTCTTGTCTTTCCAGATATGTTAGTAAAAAAACTTCTTTTAACTCTTGTCTCCTCCTAGTTTGCAGCATGAGAAGTCATAACAATCTATCCTATTTCTCTCTTGAAATAGAAACCGCAGTTTTATAGGAAATTGCTCTTGGGAGTTTTCCAGCCCAATAGTGCAATCTAGAGACTTTGGAATCTTAGAATAAGTTTACAGTTAAAAATACAAAAGTTCCTAGGGAAGCCCTAGAGTGCTGGAAGTGTTGACTCACGCTTGCCTTGTTAAAACCAGGGCTTGACAGAGTATGCCCTGCCCCTTAAGATGGAGAGCATAAAAGAACAGCTCTAAAGCAAACACAGCTTTGGCTCTTAAAAACTACCATGTTAGAAAAAGGGAACTTAGTCTCTCTATCTATCACTTTCTTGGCAACAGGAAAATGCAGGGTAGTTCTGTAAAATCAATTCTGCATTTTGTCTAGCCTGGCATGATTTTATCATTTTTGCTCAAAGTTGGTGGATTTTGTTATGTAAGTTATGCCTCAATAAAGCTGTTAAAAATTATATGTATTTTAGAACTATTAAAACAATGTACAATAGTGCATCAAAAAAATTCAACCACCCAGTAATTTCCCCTTGTACCATTTTGTCACTGACTAGTTTCCTGCCTTTCTCTGCATATTACACACACTCAGCAATATGTATCCAACCTTATGGAATATCCTTCATCACCACTTCAGCAAATATATTCTAAATATGAACTTGTTTAACATGTCGCGGGGGGGGGGGAAACCCACAAAACCACTGGTTCTTGGTCAAAGAAAAATCTCCCTGTCCTCTTACAGCATCCTTAGGCTACAAAAGGAACCAGAAAAGTCCGTGTTCAACAATTACAGTGACAGGTCAGTGGACTGCCCTGACACCTAATAAATATGCAGAGTGTTGAGTGCAGAGAACTATGTGATGAACATATCCTAAGACTGAAAGTCCTGGTCATACAGACTTGTGGCAAATCTGAAACCCAGTTGGATTGCTATGCTGTGTGTAAAATGGCAGACAAACTTACACCATTTGTGGTCAAGGGAAGAAGGTTGCCAGAAACCCAGAAATTTCTCCATCAAAATATGGTTCTTTTTCTTGCCAAAATAGGAAAAACCACAAAAATGTAATTGCTACCTGTTCTAGTTTGTCTTGCATTGCTGTGACAAAACACTCTGACCAACACCAATTTGGGGAGGTAAGGGTTTATTCAGCTCACATCTCCTGGGTCACAGTTCATCACTCAGGGAGCCCAAGGCAGGAACTCAGGGCAGGAACCTGGAGGCAGGAGCTGAAGCACAGGCCATGGAGGAGTTCTGTTCACTGCCTTGCTCCCCTGACTCATGCCCAGCCTGCCTTCTTATACAATACACAACAACCTACCCAGGGTGGCACCACTCATTGTGGGCTGGGCCCTCCCACACTGCTCGACCATCAAGACAATACTCCACAGACATGGCCACAGGCCAATCCAATGGAGCCAATTCCCCAGTTGAGGCTCCCTCAACCCAGGTGTGTCAAGTTGACACTAAAGCTATCCAGCACAACTGACCCCTTGTCAACTTGACACACAAAACACATCACTACTAAACCAGTTCTTATCCCCAAAGTATGATGTTAACATTAATCACAACAGTACAACCTTAAAAGCCCCACAAGTCCTTAAAATGTCCAAACGCTTAAAAAGTTCAGTCTATTAAAAGTCTCTTAACTGTGGGCTGCTATAAAATCCAAAACAAAAGCAATGGAAGACAAACTAGAACACCACCATTTTACTAGAATCTGTCCTGAGAATTCTCCCAGCGAGTATTGGCCACTAGTCCTGGACTGGAAAGCCAGGGTGAATTAACAGTGCCACCCATAGGAGAGAAAGAGCATAACACTATGTACGACTGAAAGCTGGAGAACCTGTAATTCTGGAGCCACTGGGAAGCTGAATCTTCAGTGTTTTATTCATTTGTGAACAGCCCACAGGGTCAGTGACTATGTTAGTGCTGTTCAAGCTACTAATCCAGCACTGTCCGATGTTTTATGTGACATATGGTAGCTTCATTTAAAGAAACATCAAGGAGGGATGTGAGGAGAAATGTCTATGCAGTTCAGTGAATTTTTCATCTGGAGAGTAAACACTAAGTGTCTCTGCATCAATCCTCTATTGCCTCTTCAATTCCTGTTATTAAGTGCCCTTTCCCCTGTTACCACGCTCTTCATTTCCACATACACCACATCCCTTTTTATGACATTTTACTTGACCTTTGAAATGCTGCTGCTAATGGTCACTATAACCACATCAGTCCCCTGACCTACCACCAGCTGTCCATGCTGGTAACCTTGCAATGCATCATCCAGGTCAAGCCTATATTTCTAGTCACCAACTAGACAAGTTGGGCTTGGGTGTCCTGGGGCAGAAGCAGCCATCCCCTCCACCATACCCTGGGATCCTTGCTCAGGAACGGCATCATTATTCCGCTTGTTGACCAGCCCACTTCGGAACGTGCCGGACCTCAGCTGCCATGGCTTCTGCTTTCTTCACATACTCGTTTCTGACCTCACTGCAGCCATCGCCATGGTGTCCTTGCTAACCGTTTATGCTGCCCTCTGTCTGTCTCGTTTTCTTCTCTCTTCTCAGGAATCCCACACCTCATCTCTGACCCCACACGGATTGGCTTCTCTCATCCGTCCTCGGCATTTAGATCTTCCCCAAATACTGATCTGCTCTCCAAGCTAGCTGTAGACCCTGAGCCCAGCAGTGCACACCTACATGCCCCCCCATAACTCCCCGGAACATCAGACAGCTGTGTCGGGTCTTGTCATTACTGAGTTCCTGGTGTCTTCTCCAGTCACATCTGTTATTCTTTCACATCTTGATACTGTAGGTCTTCTGGGGCACCCATAATGGACACCTGGGGCTGGCTAATTGCTGTAGAAGGCTGTCCCTCGAGATGTAGGATTGCAGCAGTGCCTCTGTCATTGCCCACAGACACCCCACAGCATCCTCCCTACACTCAGCTGAGTAGTAAAAAATGCCCGAGGGCATTTGTCAGAGAGCAAAAGTCCCCCATCAAGAGCCACTCCTCTGAGCCGAGAGCTGCAGGGCTGTTCTCTTCTGGGTGCCTCTTATCTTATAACTGCAGTTCTCCAGGACATCCTTTCTGTACTATCAGCACATGCCCTAATATGCCTCCCACTCCCCCACAGCTCTTTGCCTCTGTTTTCTTTCTTTCTACCTAAAGAATGGTTCAGAGAAGCCAGAGAGAGTCTTTCAGAATCCCTGGTGGTTGTTTGTTTGTTTGTTTGTTTGTTTGTTTTAAGGTGCACAGCGTCACCACACCCGGCTTAAAGGCGGTTCTTAGCCGCCATGTGGGTCCTGGGAATCGAACCCAGGTCCTCTGGAAGAGCAGAGTTCTTAACCGCTGAGCCGTCTCTCCAACCCCCCCCCCTGGTGTTTTTATCTTATAAGAGCAGGGCCAAAGTTGCCATTCAGCTTGTGTGGACTGTAGACTGTGGTTCACTGTCTGTGTTGTTATTCTGTGACCCATAACATCCGTCCACTAGCCTCCATCCTGTTCCTTAAACACAATGTGTCCAGTGAGTTCTTACCATGGGGCCTTTGCACTTGCCCTCCCCATGCAGTGCTCCACCTGAGGCTCCCTGCCATCTCCCTCCAACCCTGTCTGCAGCTCCCCTCCGTCCTCATCATCACACCTTTGCACAATAGGACCACAAATATCTTCCTGCTGTTCACACACTGAGGGATTTCTTTTCTCTCCTTTCAGACATTATGCAGCCCAAGGCCTATGTATTCACTGATTGATTTCAGTAAATATTTTGAATGTATATAAGAATGAATGGGGGGCTGGAGAGATAGCTCAGTAATTAAGAGCACTGTCTCCTCTTCCAGAGGACCTGGATTCAGTTCCCAGGACCCACATGGCAGCTAACAACTGTCCATAATTCTAGCTCCGGGAGGTCTGACACCCTCTTCTGAACTCCACTGGTGCTGCATGATATGGATGCATTTACATACAAGCATACACTCATACAGATAAAATAAAATAAAAATAAATAAAAAGTGAATGAATGAACATATAAATGAATTTCAATTCAATGAAAGTCCAAATAGAGAAAATCCTAGCCTGTGATGTGAAACCTTAGAGCAGTTTCCGAGTCTCTGAAGCAGATCTATGAAAATTGCCCAGTGCTCAGAAACATCCCAGGAAGAGGCTGAGCCTGAAGCCTCGTGACACCGAGCTGCTTGATCAAAGCACAGAGGCCACTTGGACTCTTGCTCATCCGGATGTGACATGCACTTGATCCCTACAACCTTAGAGTCTGGCTTTCCCTTCAGTTCTTTTGTTCTTTATGGTGGGGTGGTGGATAACTATCAACTGCCAGGGACCATAGCAGAGGGGTGCCACATACTCTCAGGAGAAATGAGAAGGGCCCTGAGTTGGACCCAGGTAGACATGAGTTATATACAGCAAGTAAGGTCTGAACACAAGTTTCTATCAGGCAAAGCAGAGAGGTAGAACAGGAGATGCCCAGGGGATGGTTTTCTGTGTCTTCATTCAGAACACTGCCCACCATACACCGGCAAGTGGGCAAGGAGCTGAATCAGCTGAAGACAACAGGGACAAGATGCCAGGGAAACTGCAAAACCTGTGCAGTTCTGCTCGGAAAGTTAAGGAGAATGCATCTGTGTCAATGAGCCCTGCACACAATGCACGAGACAGGAGTTAGCCATTGTCAAATTTCAGTCATAAAGTAATCAATTAATGGGGAACGGGCTTGGGTAGAGCCTTGTCTGGCATGTGCAAGATACCAGGTTCCACCCTTTGCAATGACAAAAAGTAAATGTTCTGAAAATTAATCATGGTGGGGTATATTTGTAATCCCAGCAGGAAAATCAGGAGTTCAAGACTAGGCTGGGCTACGTATTATGACCCCATTTCAAGCAAAAAAAGAAAAAAATATATATGAGAATCCTGGAGAATTATAACATGACATATTATAACATAAAATAATGATGAAGACTTTTCCTTCCTTTCTCCTGTCCCTCCCTTACTCTCTCACTCCCTACTTCTTTCCTTCCTTTCTTTTTCTTCCTTCTCTAATTGTTTCCTTATTTTCTTCCTTCAAAAACCAGCATCAAACCTGTAGAATTTCACAAGGAGGGAAGACAGACATTTGCAAGGATCTTTTCTCCTGCGTCTCTCTCACCCTCAGCTTTGTGTACTGGACCCAACCCTGAGCTAGAGGATAGAGCTGATGGTTAAGTGCAGACCTCTGCAGCACCCCAGCCTCTGTGCATGGTGGGAGCAGCGGTGGTCATCAGACTCTCCAGGCCACATGAGTCAGATCAGAATGCCAGGTCTTGGAATTTTCCTGACTTTCTATGCCAGTTTTTATCTTGAGGAACACAAATGGGAAATCTGAGCACAGTGGTATAGGAGCAACTATTGTGTGCTTTGGAGGCTGAGATAGAGCTAGCGTCAGGAACGGGACCCAGAATGGAGAGAAAGAAGCTGGGGCATTTGGGGAGGAGGTGTCTCAGTCTCCCCTTATATTACCAGTTACCCTTTAGAATAAGCCAGTTCAAGTTTTAGTACCACTTAAATGAAGATGTGCAATTAGCATCCATAAAGATAAGCAAAAGAACACTTGCTAAATCAGAATGTTAGTTCAAAATGTGATTTCACAGCCAGAAAACATGAATACATTACAATGAAGCATGTTATGAAGAACAGGAGGACAAAGCCAAGTGAGGCAGGCCAGGAAAGGTGTGAAACAACACGGACAGAAGGAACCGGGTGCCTAGAAAACTGTGGCAGAGTTTGACAAATACCCAAAGTCATTCAGAAAAAGAGACCAACATCAATGCATTGATTCTTTAAGCTTTTAATTCTCCTTCCTTGGAACTCTGTCCCAATTTTTCACCTGAGTATTTGCCACAACACTGGACAGAATGCATTCACACAGTCACAGGGAGGATGCACACGTGTATGGGAGAGGGGCAGCCACACAGTTTCTGCAGGGGAGGAAAGTATGTTAAGGAGATGACATTTCATGATTTCTGTTACATAGCTATGAGTTTATAAGTGCTTGTACAAATCCATGCTATCCCAAACCTAATGTGCTTATTTGGTTGGTGCGTGGCACAGCTTTTATGCCAGATCAAGATAAACTTGAAATAATGGGGCTTATAAACCACAGAGATGTTTTTTGGACAGAAATGGAAGCAGTGATATTTCTAGTTCATCTCTAAAACTTGTGAGCTAGAAAAAAAAATGATTCCCAAATCTGATTGAACACTAGAGGTCCTGGGAATCTTATTAAAGAACGCCCACTGGACCATCCTTCTTGTAAGAACCTGGTGGCTAGTGAGAGGGGCAGGCGGGGCTGGCCCTGGGAGTCCAGGGATACAATGCAACCACCACGCTTGGCAGGCTCTGGCTGAGAGCACCAGTGGGCGTCATTAAAACACGGGTAAACATTATGACTCATCTGCTACCTCTCCTCTTAAAACACAAGGTAAATTCAATCCAAAGTTAATGCAGATTTACTGGCAGCAGTCACAGAATCTCTCAAAACATTCAGACTTATAAATTTAATTCTCCTTTCAAGCCATTTTAATAACAGCAGTGCTTGCAGTCTAACATGGACCCCCATGTCCACTGGTCCCAGCCAGTTTGTCACTATGAGCAAGAAACAAGCCACAGAGGTGTGTGAGGCTCATTTCTACCCCAAAGCCTAGTTCTGCACCTGTGTCTGGGCCTGTTCATAGGAAGCCTTGGAGCATGCTGGGGATATCAGAGAGCACCCCATTTTAACATCTACTTCTCAGTAAAAATCAGGTGGGCATTCTCAATCAGGATCACTTTTACTTCACACATATTTTCTGGAATTGTACAGAATTTGAAAGTGCTTTATGGGGCTGAAGAGATAGCCTAGAGGTTAAGAGCACCGACTGCTCTTGCAGAGGACCCAGCACCCACATGGCGGCTAAGAACCATCTGTAACTCCAATTCCAGGAGAACTCCAGTTCCAGGGGAATCCGAGACCCTCTTCTGATGTCTGCGGCATTGCACGACACAGGTGCACAAACCTACATGCAGACAGTACATTCATACACATATAAAAATAAATTAAATTTTTTAAAAAGGTGCTTTAAACCCTGTTCCTGTCACACAACACCTAAGTCTAGATTCCATAGGGGTTAGATTCATACGTGAGGATAGAAAGGGTTGAAAAAGCTACTTCCACCTGTCCTGACAATCCCAGAATATTCTACTCTCTGGAGTAAACAAGAGAGAATATTGTATTTCTGTTTCTCACTAAATAAATCCCGGACTTGTCCCAAAGCCTGTTGGGAAAACAGTTAAATAATGAAAGAGAAGAATTATTCCTAGAAAACCGCTTAAAAACAATCTCTTCTTGATGCTCAGGAGAGAAAATGAAGTTTTAGCCCCTCAAGCCCATGTGTACACCAGTCCTCAGGGCCCATGGCTCCAGGAAGAATGACCAGCTGGCCCCAAGAAAACCTCTCAGCACAATGTGCTGTGATTCTACCCAAACTACATAAGTGACTAGTGTTTCTAGTTGAGTATAATTAACCCATTTCATTCCCTCGAGTCTGAATACATATTAGAGTATTTTCAGTGATAGAATCGGTGGTTTCTGAAATGCTGGTATCTGATTTTAAGGGACACAGTACACCAGCATAAGAAGCTGTGCCTAAGATAAGCAAAAGAAGTAGGAACAAGTTCATGGAAATAGCACCTGAATTGTGTGAGATATTTGACACTGTTTTTAAGTCACTTTTATTGTGGTATGATTTATGTATGAAATTAATCTATCAAAATTTAAGTATAAATTAGTAGTGATCAGTGTATACATTATGTGATACATATAAATTATAGAGGACATACTCATGACCCTAGCCACTGTTTCCAAGGCATTTTCAGGCAACTCTGTCCCCATCTCTGGACTCAAAAAGATGTTTAACAGTGATCTGAGCAATCAGCTCTGTCACAATAATTCTTTCCTCCCTGGAGTTTCATGTAAATGTGATCCAACAGCATGAAAACCAGGTGTCTGGCTCCTCTCCCTGAACATAATTCATCTGAAACTCATCCATTCTGTAGTGGATGTCAGGAGTTGTTTCCCATATACTGCTGGATGGTATCCTATCATATGAACAATTCTTTATGCCAGTTGATGGATATAGCAAGGCAATGGCCAGTTTACAGCTCTTATGACCAGATTTACTAAAATCATTTGAGGAGTAGTCTTTGTGTGGAAATACAAGGTTCATTTCTTTGGAGTCAGATCTCTAAGAATACACATCTTGTATCTTTCTGTATCTTTTTCAACCTAAATAAAAGAGAGAGACAGAGCCAAACCACTTTATTTTTTAATATAATGCTTTTATTGATGTTTTGTGTATTTCAGACATCATTTTTCAGTTCAATTTAGACATATTCCCCTTTCCCTTCCTCCCACCCCACCCCAGATCATGCATTCTGCCATACATGTCTTTCATCTTTCTCTCAGACTTTTTAAAGTTTTTCTCTGCGAAGGTTTATTGTTTTGGGCAGAATTTAACAATATCAGTCTGTTCTTTGACCCATTCCTTATGCTGTTGTCATTCACTCCCAATTGTATTGATCAAACATATGCCTATATAAACGTCATATATGTGCCAGAATTATGTACTCCAGGAATAAACTGTATATTAACTCTGATATAAAGTCAAACTATCCTTGTTTGCAGATGATATGAGTTTACTTGAGGGATGCTAAAAACTCTACCACAGAAATCCTAGAAACAAGAGTTTCAGTAAAGTAGCAGGATACAAAATTAACCTAGAAAAATCAGTAGCCTTTCTTTACACCAACAACAAGCAACTGGAGAAGGAATATAAGGAGACCTTCCCACCCACAATAGCTTAAAAAAAACTGGGAACAAACCTAACCAAAGACAACAAAGATCTCTACAACAAAAAATCTAAACCCCTTCAGGGTTTCCTTCTTCAGAAGGAGATTGAAGATGATATCAAAAGATGGAAAAACCTCCCATGCTCATGAATTGGAAAAATTAATATAGTAAAAATGTCCATTCTACCCAAATTAATATACAGATTCAATGCAATCCCAATTAAAATCCACATGAGTTTCTTCACAGACTTGGAAAAAAAATCCTTTAATTCATGTGGAAAAGCCAAAGACCTCAAATAGCTAAAGCAATCCTGAGTGAAAAATGCAATACAGGGTGATCACCTTACTGGACTTCAAGCTATATTACAGGACTATAGTCATAAAGACAGCCTGGTACAGGCACAAAAACAGACGCATTGACCAATGGAACAAAATTGAAGATCCAAACTTGAGCTCATACAATTTCACCCACCTCAATTCAATAAAGTGGCCAAAAAATTTCACTGGAGGAAAGATAGCATCTTCAGCAAGTGGTGCTGGCAAAACTGGATCACCATCTGTAGAGAACAAAATTAAACCCCTACCTCTCACCCTATATAAAAACCAACTCCTAGTGGATCAAATACCTCAATGTGAAACCCAAAACTCTGAAAGTAATAGAAGAAAAAGTTGGTAGTAATATACAAGATACAGGAATAGGAAAAGACTTTCTAAATCAAACCGTAGCCATGCAGGAAAGAAACAAACAAGGAAGTGAAGAGAAAACCCGCAGAGTGGGAGGAACCTTCACCACTGTCACATCTGACAGAGCATTAACATCCAGAATATATAAACTACTCAAAAAACAAAGAAGTAAGAAAACAAATGACTCACTCAAAAGATGGAGTAAAGAGCTGAAAAAAGACTTCAGCAGTGAGGAATTAAAGACAGTTGAGAAACATCTTAAAAAGTGTTAAAAATCATTAATAATTAAGGAAATGCAAATTAAAACCACTCTCAGATATCATTCCACTCCAATAAGACTGGCTAAGATCAAGAAAACAAAAGACACCAAATGCTGGAGAGGTTGTGGGGAAAGGGGAACACTCATCCACTGCTGGTGGGAATGTAAACTCATATAACCACCATGGACAGCAGTGTGGAGAACACTTGGAAGACTCAAAATGAGCCTATCACCTGACCCAGCCATACCACTCCTAGGCATATACCCACAAGACTCATCCTACTACAAAGATACATGCATATCCATGTTTATTGCAGCTCTCTTCACAATAGCAAAGAGCTGAAACCCACCCAAATGCCCCTTAACTGATGAGTGGATGACAAAAATATGGTACATCTACACAATGGAGTTCTATTGAGTGGTAAAGAAAGATAGCATCATGAACTTTGCAGGTAAATGGATGGAACTGGAAGCCATTATGCTAAGTGAAGTAACACAGTCCCAAAAAATTAAAAAATAAACAGGGAATGGTTTGCCCCATTTGTGGATGCTAATACCAAATCCCCCAATTGAAAGGCAAGCTGAGCAGCATTATTGCAATATTCCTCTCTATCTGAAAGCAACTGTGATGTTATAATGTGAATCTCTTAATAAGCCCTAGAATTAACTTACCACTTACTTTCAGACATGGTAATTAATGTATATGGGCAGAAGGTATATATTCATTTTGTTATTTTTAGGCAAAATTTATTATTTCTCCTCTTCTTTTGTTAATTCTTCCTCTTCTCCGCTATCCACTTTCCCCACTCACTTAGACACTCAGTGTTTGCTTTCTCTTCCTCAACACCTTTCTTCCTTCCCAATGTCTCCTTTTATAGCTAGTTACCCATGTTCACACTCATTTATATGCATACAGGTGAGAATTGAGTGCACAGATCTAGAAATGGGAGAATATGCAACTTTGTCTATCAAGTCTGGTTCACCTTCCTTAATAAAATACTTTTTCAGATCCATCCAGTTTTCTGAAAATGTGTAATTTCATTTTATCTTAATTTAAAACTTGAAATGCTGAAAATACTAGAGGAACATATAGGGACTGCATACACTTCAAAATACAGGCAAAAAAAAAAAAGCTCTCAACAAGACCCTAATAGTGAGAAAATAGGTCCAAGAATTGACAAGTGAAGCTACATAAATTTAAAAAGTCTCCATGATAGCAAGAAAGCTATAAACAGAGCAAGTAGCGTATTGGATGGAAAGAAATCTTTGCCAGCTTATTTTCATATGCATGTTTAAATACACATTCCAGAGAGAGGGTTAATATCTAGAATACATAAGTAACTGTGAAAATTAAACATGTAAAGCACAAAACTATCAATCAATAACAAGAGCCAATTAAATGAACAGATAACTTTGCAAAAGAAGAACTTCAAATGGCCAATAGGTTTTGTTTTCTTGAGACATTTCAAGGTCATTTTTTTTAATTTGGGAAAAAAGTTCTCAGTGAAAAAATAATCACAGCTATCTTATACAGAAGCAAATGTCAGAAAAGCAAAATTTATATGTGCTATTTCATCCTGTTCATTTTTACATGAGGTATTCATTTTGATTAAATATATTATCTTAACCTTAAGAATAAAATAATATCCTCAAACCATTTGGGGTGTGTGTGTGTGTGTGTGTGTGTGTGTGTGCGGCAGATGTTGGCATTTTGGGTCTTCCTTAATTGGTCTCCAGCATATTTTCTTTATGAGTTCTTTGACAGTTTCTTACACTGTACATTTGTCATGTTCACTACCCTTCCTCCAACATTTCCCCATCCACTGCCTGGTCCCTCCCTACCCAACTTTATGTCATTTTCTTTTAAACCCATCAAGTCCAATCTGTGCTGCCCATATATTCTTGAGTATGTAGCCATTCGCTGAGATGTGGTCAACCTAGCAGGGGCCACACTCTACAAAACAAACACCTGACTCTCCCAGCAGCTATCAATTGCCTATAGCTCCTCAGCCAAGGTGGGACTTCAAGGCCACTTCCCCTCTCCTTGCACACATTTGATTTGGGCTTGAGACTGTGCAGGTCTTGTGCACACTGTCACAACCTCTGTGAGGTTTTTATATGTGCAGCTGCCTTATTGTGTCCAGAACTCAGGATAATAAGTATTTTAAAGAGTGATTTTCCTTTTAAAATTTGTATTCATATATATGAATGTGTGCTAATTACAACATACATGTGTATATATGAATGTGTACTAATTACAACATGCATGTGTATATATGAATGTGTGCTAATTACCACATATGTGTGTATATATATGAATGTGTGCTAATTACAATATATGTGTATATATGAATGTGTGCTAATTAAAACATAGATGTGTATATATGAATGTGTGCTAATTACAGCATACGTGTGTATATACAAATGTATGCTAATTACAACATATGCATGTATATATGAATGTGTGCTAATTACAACATACATGTGTATATACGAATATGTGCTAATTACAACATACGTGTGTATATACAAATGTATGCTAATTACAACATATGCATGTATATATGAATGTGTGCTAATTTCAACATATGTGTGTATATACGAATGTGTGCTAATTACAACATATGCATGTATATATGAATGTGTGCTAATTACAACATACGTGTGCATATATGAATGTGTGCTAATTACAGCATACGTGTATGTATACAACATACATGCATATAGAGAAAAGAGTGTTTGTTTCTCATCATTCCTCCCTTACCTTCCTAAAACAAAACTTAGTTTTTATTGAAATTTGCATTGAAGCTATGAATTCACTTGAAGAGAATTCCATCCTAACGATACTGTCTTTTCTCATTTGTCAAGTTGAACATCTTTTATACATCTTAGCAAATGTTTTGCAATTTTCTATGTTCAAACAGGAACAACAAAATGGAAGAAGGCTATATGACTTTCAACATTCCACAAATGAAAAGAAATTTTATATAAGGTGCTATTACAATAAATGTCTAAAATTATAGATGGTTTTGGTCTGGGGGTGATGAATGGTAATGAGAAGAATTTTAAGGAGCATGCTAGAAAATACAGATTGCTTCCAGTGCACTCTTAGTAGAAACATGAGTTTCACAGGCTGCCAGTGGGGCTCAGCAGGAAGAAAGCAGCATGGTGGAACAGTTCCTACTGATGGTGAGAATACACATCATTTTCAACAGAATGCTGGCAGAAATATGGGTGTTAGTGCCATTTCTGGAGAAGGAAATGAGGAATATATCATCATAAAATACAGAAGTCTCCATTGTTGCCGTATAGAGGCATAATGCTGAACTGAACTGAATTCTCAGTTTGTGTGGGGACAACTCTGACCTGGGGTATTTAGCACATAATATTTCCAAGTAGTGTGTAGACATCCACACTGGTTTCTTCGGATGCTTGGATTAGGTTTATTATCAAGCCTCACAGAGGTGGCACAGAAAAGACTTCATAACAGGACTCATTTGGCCTCCATCCTCCGTAAGACTGCGGACTCCACACAGGGCTTTCTCTTCCTGAGCTCTCCATGCAAGGCCAGGCAGCATGAGGTCTTTCATGCTATTGGTAGCATCACTAAATGTTGCCTGCCACATGTGACTCCTGGGAGTTCTTAAGCCAGTGTTTTTACTGCTTTGGTTTTGTTTATTAGGTTGGTTTGTTGTTCTTGTTTTCTCCTCGTCCTGGCTAGTTTCCTGGAATGCACGTGCAGATGAGGATTCAGCCAGAGACTTGAAGAGATGTCTCTGTAGATGTCTAGTTCTCTGTGTAGGTCCCTGCCTTCTGCAGTCCCACTGCACCAATGTCCACCACATCAGGCACCCTTCCTCCTCAGCTCAGCTTCCCATCCCCATCTGTTCCTTGAACTTTGGCCAAAACATTGTGTCATCAGGAAAGGAGGGCAGTCACAGCATTAACCTCATCTGTCTCTTCTTTCAAGTACTATTCAATGCATGAAAACTTCCTTGGTGTGTGCTTTACCATTTAGATTTTTGCTAGTGTTGCTTTGTTCTGTTTTTAAGAAATTAATGGTTTTTCTCTGCCAATCTTTATTTTGCTTAAGTATCTGAAGATGAACAGCCAAGCCAACTCATCATTTAATGGCCTGTGTCTGGGCAGTTGCTGCACTCTTCAGAAGGGATCTCGGGATAGGCATAGGAGGCACATACCTGCTGAGGCCAGGCTGCTACCTCAGGAGAAGCATTGCTGAACACAGTAAGCCAGGCTTCCACCTCAGGAGGAGATTCAGTAAATGTAGGAAAGGATATTTTCTACTTCTCTTGAAATTCCTCCATGGTCACAATTTTTCTGCAGTGGATATTCTTGCTTTTCTGTTCTCGTCGGGGTCTCTGTAGAAGTAGAGATGAGTATGACTTCCCGTGTGTTTTAACTAGAGGTGGTGCCACACGTACACATAACTTCTGGGACCAGCTTCCATCCCCAGACCCACAAAGTGAGCTCCCTGTTGTTAAAATGGATAGTGATGTCCACACAGTGCAAGAATGAATCTCTGTTAAGTACAGTCAGGGGTGGCAGGGGGTCACAGGAGACCTCTGTGAGATGCTCATTACAGCTTCCAGACAGCTGCCTAGATCTGGTTAAAAAGCTTCTAAGAGGGGGACACTGACTTCAGCATGTGTTTCAGTAGCTACAGTGACATGAGCTTCCATCAGAAGCATCCCCCAGGTCCTATTCAGATTTGTGATACTGGTGCCATCACGAAAGTTGAGATTCCTACCACTTAAGTGGATTCCTGCTGCAAAACACATTAGTATATCCTCCTCCTTCATTAACAGACACCAAGGACTCTAGATATTGAATCCTCTCCTTTAAGTTATGATGGGAATGATAATGAAGTAGTGAATATGACAACATTTGGAGATGGGTCCTTCAAAGATGATCAGGATTAGATTACACTATGAGGCTGGGCCTCTAGGATGAGACCTGTCTATGGCCACATAAAAGAAGAGACACAATACTTTTGTCTCTGGTTGCCATCATGTGACCCCCAGGAAGGAAGCTCCCACCAAGCTCTGTATCTGACTGCACTTTGACCTGGTCTTCCCAGCTTCTAGGACATGTGAGACATGAATGTTGCTTACATCTCCCATTGTAATTCTTGTTTTATGTCAATCCAAATGAGTAAAACATTGTCATCTACAAAACCCCAAGCACCCTTCTTTAAACAAACTGTGTGAAGGCCCCATCTGGCCAACTTCCCCTTTGTTGGCATCCTCATCTCCCTCCCTGTAGACAGTAATTATAAAAAAGTGATGGTCCAGCCAGGTGTGGTGGCACATGCTTTAATCCTAGCACTTGGGAGGCAAAGAGAGGTGGATCTTTGTGAGTTCAAGGCCTGCCTGGTCTACATAGTGAGCTCCAGGCCAGATGGGACTAAAGAGAGACCCTGTCTCAGAAAGACAAAAAAAAAGGTGATGGTCCAAGTGTTCTGGTGTCCTGCAACAGATCTCTCTTTCCCTGAAGATTCTCTCAGAACCATTAAACCAAAGTGCAAGTTTGTGACTTTTCCCATCTCTGGAACTCCTCTCAGCTCTGTGTGTTCAGTTCACTGTAGTAACCTGAGTGATGGAGGTTGGAGGCAGGGGCTATGGATAATTATTACTAATAGAGGATATGATAAATTCCCTAAAAGTATATGGAGAATTTTATTTCACTTATATATATTTAATTGTCTGCTAGGCTCTCATCAAATTTTCAAAGTCTTCTTTTTTCCAAAATATAAGAAACTTGGCAAGATTATGGAAAACCTGACTAATGAGGTCATAGTTGCAGAATAACAACTTCTCCAGGAAAAACAAAAGTTTGAGTATAAACAATGCTTAATTCTGTGTTTTGAAAGTAAGTATATTCATCTAGATAGTCCATTTGCAAAGCCAGCCAGTCACCTGAAGAGCCATCTCAGCATGTCTACAAGAAGCACAGTGGTTCCCCTGTGGTTGCCAATGAAAAGTCACAGGAACGTCTACTTAAATGTATTTACAAACTTGATGACACAGTAAAATTACCAAAACTTTACAAAACCAGGCCTGTTACTCATAGACACTTGCCATCGCATTTTTCTTCAACCATTAGATGACATTATTTTTCATGTCTTTAATCATTCAGAATAAAACAAAAGTGAAACCCTAGCTCTCCTATACATGTGCTATTATAGGGCCATAAGCTTCTAGAACTTGAATGCCAATGCTTATGGACAGTGCCTTTGCCTACTGTGACAGAGCTAGTGCTCTTTCAGAAACATCAGCTCCACACCCTCCCTTCAACGCTAATGAGCTATCAGGCCAAGAGATTCTACATACCACATCTTCTGGCTGAAAATGAAGAAGGCTCTGCCTTTCTAAAATCCACATATGAGCTTTGGAGGCTTCAAACTGCAATCCCCTTCCATGAGCTAGAAATCCAATTAGCCTTCCAGAGCAGTAGTGATAAGAATAAATTTGCATCTGACTAGAGCACTATGAAGTGTAACAAGTCTGACAAGGATTCTTTGCCTGGCGATGCTTTCAGGTGTCCTACTGTCTTCCTACAGACTATGCACTTCTTGTAACATCCAGTTTATAAAATAACTGTATTACAGCAATTTAGCACAATTTGTTCACTCTCGGTGTCTGATCACAATTATTTTCTGTCTGTCGCTGGCCTCTGGTCATCTGCCCATAATATCTTCAGAAGGAATCCTGTTGGCTTGGTTCAGAAAGAATCTCTGAGATCCGAAGTTGATCCTCAGTGATTTCCGATCCTCTTACCTCTATCTTCTTGGCCATAAATCTCTAATTATCCCTGGTGATTTCAACATGGAGCCAAGCACTGCCCTAAAGTCTAGATTTCTAAGATCTGGCCACGAGCATTAAACTGCATCATCTGTGGCAGAAAGGTAATAGAACACATGCAGATATGTAAGCAAGAGCTGGCAAAGGGAGGCAGACCCAGGATCAGAGACCCACTCTCAATAACATCATCAATCCACTCTCAGAGGCAGAGCCTCTCAAATACCCTGCTTCTTGTCAGCATTGTACTGAGAATTAAATATCCAAACCAGGAACGATGAACACATTCAAGATAGAGATGAACATTTTGGCATTATGAAATGTTCATCTTTATCCTCAACAGCTTTTCTTTTCTAAAGCCTGCATTATCTGAAATTCATGTAGTTTTCTCATCTTCTTTTGATTTTTGTTACAATCATGCATCTTCTTCCATCTTTTATTACAGTTTAAGGGGCTTTCTTTTGAGTAACTATTGCCGTCGTAGAACATCTGAAAACTGAGGTTTAATTCTGGTCATGAGGGAAAGCACCCCCACTAAGGATTATGGGATTTGGTTCTCATTTTCTACCTCTTTTGTGCTTCTTAGATGATAGGAGCACATTTGCATTACCATATACTCCTACCATGATGTGTTGCCTCATCGTTCCCCCCAAAATGAAGCCAGTCATGAGCTAGAACCTCCAAAACTGTGAGCAAAATCAATCGTTTTCTCTTTTTAAGTTAATTATCTCTCGTATTTTATTATAGTAATGAAATATGACTACACATGAACATCTGGTGGGATTTTATTTTCTTTTTTAATCCATTAAGAAAGTTTTCATTAGTGCTATTGAGACCATCTAGATTTAACCTAATCATAGATATGGTCGGATTAATACATGCTGTATCTGTAATTGTTTTCTATTTGTGTCATTGAATTTGACACTTTTCATCATATTGTGTTACTTGAGGTTGAGAATTCTTTGTTTAGGGAATGTTTTTGTTTGGGAAGTGTTTTTGATTATTGTTGAAATAGTGTCTTACTATGTAGCACAAGCTAGCTTTGAATTCTCAATCCTACCTCTGCATCCTGAGAGCTGAGACTGCACCCATATAATCATGATGCCCAAATCTGGGCTTGCATTCATCATCTTTCTAGCTTTTTATGTTAGTGGATAATTTTCTCTCTCTCTCTCTCTCTCTCTCTCTCTCTCTCTCTCTCTCTCTCTCTCTCTAACACACACACACACACACACACACACAGATTATGCTTCTTTTTAAAATATTTTAGTGGTTGATTAGAGCTCACAATATACCTTTGTAACTAATCATAGTACACTTTTATGACAACCACATCAATTTGTGCATAGGGTCAGTACCTTGAAGGCAAGTATTGCTGAACCCTCGGCCCATTATAAAATTATTAACTTATCTCTGGTTACAAAGTTCACTACTATTTTTTAAAATTCATCTGTTGTCATGGTTGGCTTTGGATGTCAGCTTGACACATCGGGGAAAGGGGGATCTCAACTGGGGAATTTTCACTATCAAACTGGCCTGTGGGCATGACTGTGAGGTGTTTTCTTGATTGTGGAATGATGCAGGAGGGCCCAGACCACTGTGGTTGGTGCTATCCCTGGGCAGCTGGTCCTGGGTTGGATAAGAACACAGACAGAGCAAAGCAAAGGAAACAAGTCAGGAAGCCACGTTTGTCTACCATCTCTGCTCAGCTTCGCCTCCAAGTACCTGCCTTGGGTTCCTGCCATGGCTTCCCTTCTTGATGAGCCATGATCAGGATGTTTAAACCAAATAAACCCTTTCCTCACTAAGTCAGCTTTGGTCAGAGTGGTTTATGATATGACAGCAATAGAAAGCTAAATAGGCCAGGCATGGTGGTGCACGCCTTTAATCTCAGCACTTGAGAGGCAGAGGCAGAGGCAGGTGGATCTCTGTGAGTTCAAGGCCAGCCTGCTCTACATAGCAAGTTCAAGGCCAGGGACTAAAGGGAGAACCTGTCTCAAAAATACCAAGAAGAGGGGCTGGAGAGATAGCCTAACGGTTAAGAGTGCTGACTGCTCTTGCAGAGGACCCGGGTTCGATCCCCAGCACCCACATGGCGGCTGAGAACCGTCTGTAACTCCAATTCCAGGAGAACTCCAGTTCCAGGGGAATCTGAGACCCTCTTCTGACTTCCGTGGCATTGCACGACACGGGTGCACAGACCTGCATGCAGATAGTACATTCATATGCATAAATAAATAAATAAATAAATAAATAAATAAATAAATAAAATAATACCAAGAAGAAGAAGAAGAAGAAGAAGAAGAAGAAGAAGAAGAAGAAGGAGAAAGCTAACTAGGATAGCTGTGTAATAAATAAGAAAAAGAAAAGAATATGATCTAATTGCATGGATTCCAATTTTTCTGCATTCTTTTATGCAATTCTGAGTAGTATTTCTCACTTCTTTCAGGTCCCCTTTCTGTTTTTCTTGCAAGGCCAGTCTATTAGTGACCAGTTCATTCCCCTTTTATTTGCTTGAAGTCATTTCTCCTATTCTGAACATAATTCTTCACAATAGAGAGGTCTACATTGATGAAATATTTTCTAACATGTAAAATATTTCCCTCTATGTTCTCCTGGATTTCATGCATTCTGATGTAATGCATATCCTAGTTCTTCTCTTCCAGAGGACCCAAATTCAATTCCTAGCTACATTAAACAGCTCATGACCACCTATAACTCAGGCTTTGGGAGATCCAACACCTCTTTTGAGGCACCTACACTCATGTGCACACAGACACACAAACACACAAACACATACACATACACAATTTAAAAATAAAAACAAAATCCTTAAAAATCGTGTTGCACATAATTTCATAGTGTGATTATTCATCACTTTATATCCTAGAGAGAAAAATAATTATTAAAAAGCCAGACTCAGGGCCGAGAGTGTTGGTGCACACCTTTAATCCCAGCACTGGGAGGGAGAGGCAGGTGGATCTCTGGGAGTTCAAGGCTAGCCTGGTTTACAAAGCAAGTTCCAAGGCATCTGGGGCTACAGGGAGACCCTGTCTCAAAAATACAAAAAAAAAAAAAAAAAAAACAAAAAAAAAAAAAAAAAAAAAAAAAAAAAAAAGCTAGATCCAGATTCAGAAAAGCAAATGTTAAATGTTTTCTCTCACATGTGGGATCCAATTTTTTTTTCATTTTTTTTAAGTGTATGAGTGTACTGCCTGCATGTAGGTTGGTGCACCCATGTCGTGCAATGATGTGGAGGTCAGAAGAGGGCGTCGGATTCCCCTGAAACTGGAGTTAAATACAGTTCTTAGCCACCATGTGGGTGCTGGGAATCGAACCCAGGTCCTCTGCAAGAGCAGTCTGTGCTGTTAACCACTGAGCCATCTCTCCAGCCCAGAGATCCAAATTTTTTAAGGCACAAAAGTAGACAAGAGGTTACTCAAGAAAAGGAAAAGACCCTGGGAGGGGAGAGGCTGGGAAAAGGATGAGAAAGAAGAGCGTGGGAGTGAATATGATCAGTGTACAATTGAAAATAGTATTATTTATTTTGTGCTAATAAACATTATTTTGTGCTAATAAAATTTTTAAAGATTATATCATTAAATATCTCACTCCCTTTTGCGTGAAATTTTTTCATATAATTTAATCTAATGAATGTGAAATTTTATTTATTATATATTAAATATGTCAGAATTATTTTTACTTGATGTTGAAGTGTGTCCTTCCAATAATGTCTGCTTCATTTCCAGAAAAAGTTAGTACCAATAAATTGAATCATCATTGTGGATAAAGCATTATTCTTTCTAGAGATGAAGTTTCAGATTACTGGCACAGAGCAGCTCCTGGATTACAGTCATTGGTAGAGAGTCTTCTTCCTAGAATCCAAAAGATATGCTGAATAACACATGCATTGATGTGTTGATAAAATTTCTATTGGCAAGACTCAACAAATATTTACACATTAAACTGAATATAAAAATGTCGGTGTTCTTTCCAGATATATTATTTTTAATATTTTATTTTTATTTTTTAATTTTATTTATTTATTATTATTTATTTTATATGTATGCAGGTCTGTGCACCCATGTCGTGCAATGCCACGGAGGTCAGAAGAGGGTGTCGGACTCCCCTGGAACTGGAGTTAAAGACGGTTTTCAGCCGCCATGTGGATGCTGCCTGCATGTGTATGTGTGACCATGTCATGCAGTGCCTTGTGAGATCAGAAGAGGGCATAAAATCCCCTGGAACTGGAGTTAAAGATGGTTATTAACCACCATATAGATGCTGGGAATTGAACCCAGGGTCTCTGCAAAACCAGCCAGTGATCCTAACTGTTGAACAATCTCTCAAGTCCTTCAAGACATATTCTTTACAATTGTAAAAGCAAGACCTAAATTAATACAATGCTTAAATCTTAAAATATGGTTTATCCCTGATATATGAGATTCTTATGAGAATTTTAAGAAGTTTTAACACAGGTTTTTAAAGCATTCACTTCACATGATAATTTAACATTACTTAAATAGTTCAAGGTTGTTAACTAAAAGAGTGTTGAGTTTAAAATTATAGAGCAGAAATATGTCTTTGCACTCAGTAACAGAAGTCCAAATAAACTGAACTTACAAAGAGTCATTTTCTTTATTTATTGTGTATTGATGCATCAAATTAAAGGAATGCTATGGAAATTCACTGAGAAACTTGTAGCATATTCTGAAAAATCTAATACATATGTGAGATATTGGACATTACTATGAGTCCAATGTTTGGCAAATAGATAATTATTAGACATGTTTTGAATCTTTAGCCATTATGCAATGAAATCAAAACTATACTGAGCTTCTCTCTCACCATAGTCAGAATGATTATCATCAATAGTAAATAAAGAGGGGCTGGAGAGACAACTGACCAGTTACGGGTGCTGGCTGCTCTTGTAGAGGAAACAAGTTCAGTTCCCAGTATCACATGGATGCTAACAGCCACCTGTAACTCCGGTACCAGGGGCCCCAGCTCTGTCTTCTGGCCTAGCTGAGGAATTACTGGGAACTGACAGCTACCGAGAGAAGGAAACTCTTTACGGGTTCGGCACCTGGTAGGTCAAGCAAGCTCCAAGGGATGGAACCAAACCGGAGAGACTTTGGGGACACAAATTAGTTGCCGGGTGTGGTGGTGCACGCCTTTAATCCTAGCACTTGAGAGGCAGAGACAGGCAGATCTTTGTGAGTTCAAGGCCAGCCTGGTCTACAAGGTGAGTTCCAAGACAGCTGGGGCTACAGGGAGACCCTGTCTCGAAAAGACCAAAAATAAAATAAAATAAAATAAAATAAAATAAAATAAAATAAAATAAAATAAAATAAAATAAAATAAAATAAAAATAAAAATAAAAGGGCACGGGGGTTGGAGAGGTGCCTCAGCGGTTAAGAGCACCTACTGCTCTTGCAGAGGACCCAGGTTCTATTCCCAGAACCCACATGGTGGCTAAGAAAAGTCTTTAACTCCAGTTCCAGGGGAATCTGATGCCCTCTTCTGACCTCCGCGGCATTGCACAACACGGCTGCACCAACCAACATGCAGACAGTACACTCAAACACATAAAAAATAATAAATAAAATAAAAAAATTTTTTTTAAATAAAAATAAATAAATAAATAAAAGGACACAGTTAGGGAGGTTAGGGCAGTAGGGATGGAAATGAGAGGAGTTGGGGTCTAAATGAGATCAAAATACAAGTATTAAATTCTCAAAGAATCAATACAAAAATAGCATTTTTAAAATATTACAAAATGTATATTAAGGCGGTGCTAGAAAGAAGGCTCGGTGGTTAAGAACATTGGCTGCTCTTACAGAGGACCCAGGTTCAGTTCCCAGCATCCACGTGGCAACTAACCACTGTCCCTAACTCCAGTTCCAGGGGACCTGCCACCTCTTTTGACCTCTGAGGACATTAGGAGACATGAGTGTACTTACATATATGTAGGCAATACACTCATACACATAAAATAAAAATAATAAATAAAATATATTTTAAATGTATATTAAGGGTAAGAAAGTAACATAGAGGGAGAGAGAAACTAAAGAAAAGAAAACAGTTTGCTCTAAACTAGAAACCAATGCGTAAAAATTAGATGAATGTGGGCTGGAGAGATGGCCTAGCGGTTAAGAGTGCCGACCGCTCTTACAGAGGACCCGGGCTCGATCCCCAGCACCCACATGGCGGCCGAGAACAGTCTGAAACTCCAATTCCAGGAAAACTCCAGTTCCAGGGGAATCTGAGACCCTCTTCTGACCTCCGCGGCATTGCACGACACGGGTGCACAAACTTGCATGCAGACAGTACATTCATACATATACAGAAATAAAATAAAAAAAAAAATTAGATGAATGTATCAAGGCCAGCCTGGTGTACATAATGAGTTCCAGGACAGCTGGAGTACAGGCAGACCCCGTCTCAAAAAGTCAAAATATCTCTACATCTATATATATATTATATATAAATGCCATAAAAATATAAAAAGATAAAAAATACTAAATACATGAAGTCTTGTCAAACACAAAGTGACCAAAAAAACTATATAAATAAAAGCATTAGTTATTGGAGCAGCCTCTTTCTCAGTCCTTAAAGTTGGAAACTACCACTGACAGTCCTGTAGGGAAGAGAAGGACACTGTGGACACTTGTCTTTCTATGGTCAGTCTATGCTTTGCTAATTCTGTAATACCCAAATGTCTGGTGTCTTCACTATCTAGTTTCCTTCCTTTTTCATGGAGCCCTAGATGTCCACACTTAGCTTTGTGTTCTGTGGGCTTAGCAAGTTCTCTTACCCTCTCAAGAATCCTAAGATTGATCTTCTTTCACAAAGGTAGCTAAGGTTTAAGGTAGAAGAGTATCTTAAGTGTTTCAGGGTCATGGGAAGCAACCACAGGACTGTGATTGGTATAGGTAGAGAACCCCTCTTCATATTTTCATCACATCCTCCACCCAGCTTCCCCATCCCACCCCCCTGGATTTCCTGCAGCACATCCCCTGCCACCCTTCATACTCCTCTTTTGTTTCCTTAATAGCTCACTGAATCCAGTTGGTGCTACCCATGTGCACACATGCACAGGCAACCTACCTTTGAGGTGATTTTACCACTTTACCCATAAAATTGTTCTTCTAGTCCTTTAATCATATTTTGACCATGAGGTTTCAGAGGCCAAATACTACAAAGCATGACATAAACAAAGCTTACAATTACTCATTTCTAGCTATGTGTACTACTAAAATCAAGTTGGCATGAAAGAGAGCTCACATGGATAAGGAAGGGCTCTTAGCTGATACAAGATGTGGGAACTGTGCCATTCTGGACCAGAGAGTCTGATCAGGGCATACCAGAACTGTTCATCCACCCATAAAAATCCCACAAAATAATAACTGTTTGTTGTTATAAACCATTAAGTTCTGTATCATTAAGTTTATTACACAGAAAAACCTCACACAAGACAAACAAGAAGGCCACATGAAAATTTCACCAAGTTTTTGGGAAACTATCATTAAAATTTAGCATTAAGAATAGCCACACATTGTGAGAACTGTGCCTCTTAAGGCTACATTATTACAGAAGAGATTTCCAGTAGCATGTACTTGCCCAATTGTCCCAAAAGGGGTATAGAAGTATGTACAAATTGCAAAGGAAATGAGACATCCCAGAAACTTCAAAGAGAAAACAGGGTTGCTAGTGGCACATCTAGCCAGTGCTTCCATAGGGTGAGAGTACACAGGGAGAAGCACTCAGGAGCCAGAGAGACAAAGATGCTCAGGGCTGAGTGAAAGAAAGAGAACCTATGGGCCAGGCACAGCATTGCACACCATTAATCCCAGTACTAGAGAGACAGAGGCAAGTGGATCTCGGTGACATTCAGTCCAGCCTGGTCTATATAGCAAGTTCCAGGCCATCTGGAGGTAAAGGGAGACCCTGTCTCAAAACAAACAAACAAAAAGTTTCTATATCTCAAAGAACAAACCAGCTTTAGGAAATAGGACACTTACCCAGAAAAGAATCACAGATCTGAATCCGAAATTTATTTCTTCTTTAAATAGTAGCAAGTGATGCCAAACTATCAAAACTATGCTCAGATATGCTACAGTTCTGCTCTGTGGATAATTTTTATATATTCAAGCATCACTGTTCATGAGTAACAAGAAAATGATCACTGGAATATGAAGTTGTCTCTGAATAAATAAATAGTATTTGGAGTTTATCTTATATTAACTCATAGTTCTTTGAAAATAATAATTAAACACTGTTGTTAATGGCTGCCAGTCAGAGAAAACAAAGAATAGCAACATTTTGCTCTCAAATCTTTAGTGTATCTTACTTTTGAAATTTAGCTAACCTTAAATGAACCACTAAGTATGATCTGAAGCAACTGCACTTTTCTTGTGAATCTGAAGGCAAAAACTCTCCTAAGACACTTCTATTTGTTTTTGCCCAAGGGAATCAATGCTATGTTTTGAACTTAAACCATTAAAATTTCACATGATTTTGGAAATGCTTTTTTCTTAGAAAAAAGGGTATTGTAACCTTTGTATTTGGCAAGGTAAAACTGAAACTCATATTTAGTCTAATGATAGTTAAGTACTGAATATAAAAATACCATAGTCACTTTATGTAACACAAGCACTTAAGGTCCTTGTGAAAAGGCATATTATAAACAATTGATAAATACAGAAATTGTTTTTTATCTACAGATATGTAGACAATGTGTGAATGGTACCATCAAATAGCTCTGCGTAATTAGGAATACTAAGTAATTATCTACCAAGTATTCACTGAACACTTCTTGTTCCACATTTGTCTGACAAATTTTAGGAGCTGTTACCTTGTTCTAGATGCTGGTTCTAGAGGCTGGTGTAATGTGGGGTGTGAGGAAATCATGTACCCATGCTGCTCACCTGCACAGGCTCCAACAGGGAAAGTTGAAACACACAAGATCACAAATAGATCACACACACGTGTACACACACACACACACACACACAAACACACACACACACACACACACACACACACACACACACATACACAGAGTGAATTGTGGTTCCTATAGAGAGCATGACATTAAAGCTGAAGTTAGAAGCAGACAAAAAACAAAATTAAGGGAAAAGCTGTTAGAAATGTGTGTAGGCTGCTGAGAGGGCAGAGGCCTGACACTTACTGTGCTTAAAGAAATAATACATTATATAAAGAGGTAAATGAACAGTGCATCAAAGACAAATAGGAAAGAGAAGATGAAAGTCTGCAGGTACGTGCATCGAATTCTAGCTGCTTCCCGTGAACTTCCTGCCTGAAAAGCAACACCTGCTGAAAGTCACTGGAAGCATGCAAATTTATGCTGCCACAGGTCACAGGTGTCCACACCTGCTGCTTACTGCATTGTTGATAAATCATCCCGCCTTCTCCCAAGTGACATGTCTTCAGGAGTCCAGAGATTTTATCTTTAACTTAATAAGTAATGGTTTCGCTGGCCAAGGTGTTTGGATGAAGTTTTGCAAACTACTTCCTTTATCTAGAGTATATGTACAGGTAGTTGATCAAAGTCTAGAAACCGCTGACCACCCAAAGTCAACTTCCAACTAATGACCGGGATGTTACTCAGCTTCCTCATAGAACAGTAACACTAGTATGGAGGGATTGTCTCTGTCATTACCAACAAACTCAAGAGCTTTGGGTTTAGTTTGTGTTCTGTTTATGAACTTGTCTTACTCTATGGAGATTTTTTTGTTCCTACATGTGAGTAGAGAGACACTCAGCAGAACTGAGATGAAACTTGGGAAGAATATCAAGCTCTTTCACTAAAAAAGGGTAGACTTTGCTTACAACATATACAAGCTTCAGATATGGTAAACAATGTGGGAAACATTGAAAGCAAGAAGGGTCTTCACCTGTGGGGTGTGAGAGACAGGTTATGAATGATTAGGGCAGCAAATAAAATGACCCAATTATATTCCAAATAGGAACCAAGATGCTGGGTTGAATAATTGGAAGTTATAGGAAGCTTTGTGCTTTAGGCTGGGGTCTCATAGTTGATCACAAGAGACCAGGGGATTCCCCGTGCTTCACAAAGATGCTACAGATGTGGCAACACATCATAACAAGGAGTTGGGAAGCACATTCTCTTTAACTTTTAAAACAAAGTACTTCATGAATGGACAAATGGACATATTTGTATCTAGCTCTTTTGTAGCCCTGAGGATTGAGCCTAGGTCTCTTACATGCTAGACAAATGTTCCATACACAGCTCCTCTCCTCTCTCTTTTTAACATTATTTATTTATTTTTTTGGTCTTTTTGAGACAGAGTCTCCCTGTAGCCCCAGCTGTCCTGGAACTCACTCTGTAGACCAGGCTGGCCTTGAACTCACAAAGATCTGCCTGCCTCTGCCTCCCAAGTGCTAGGATTAAAGTTGCAGGACATTCACCCTTAGAAGAACCTTTCATAGCTGCAGTATCTTTTTCACCTTTCCTGTAAATCCAGAAAGTAATGTCAAACTTTTCACATTGCATATATCAACATGTTGGTTTCTGAGTTCCAGCACATAATCCTTTAAAATGTTTTTATTTCATCACTGGTAACATGTACCAAAAGCATGACAATTGTTCAAGTTCCTGTTTTCAGCTATTTTTTAAAAAAATTTGGGTCATACCAAGTTCTTAAAAATTCCTAATTGTTATGTGCTGACTGGCATGGGAAGGTCTTGGAGGACTGAACTGTTTATATAAAGTTTCTTTTCAATTTGGAGGATGCTTTACCATCACAGTTTAATATGAAATACGGAATATACAATTTGTGTTTATTTTTCTCCAAAGTGGAATTTCTATGGTAAAGTCGGAAGGACAAAAACCTGTATAGATATTCAAACATTCTCAGAGACACCATCCACTGAAATCAGCTGTGAGGAATGTTCACTCTGAGCACTGTGAAAGGTCAGTAGTGCTTCTCAGGAAAGTGAAGAATTGCTTTTGTTGAAGCAGAAAGATAAAATGTAAAAATAACCCATCGCTGTCAGTTTTTCTCATAACTTACAGGTAGAGAAAGTGCTCAAATCCTTCAAAGGCCATTCAAGACAGTCTCCTGATTCAACTGCTATTCAGGAGACTAAACAAACAGACAGAATTTCATAAGAAACAGATTCTGCAGACAGAGTAACAGCTTGGCTAGATATAGATATTTTACACAGCAGAAAAATATTTGCTGATATGGGTCACCAAAATTAGAAATTTATAATTTTGTATTTTAAAAGTGTATAATAAAACCTTTCAAAAATAAGTTATATTTACTAAATTACCCCTAAATCATCACAAAAAGAGCATTAGAAACTCAAGGGCAAAATTTTTGCCTGTTTAATGTCTATCATGTAAAAGGAAAATTATCAACACAGAGACAGTAAAATGCAATGAATTCCGAAGCAAACAGATGGAGAATCTTAAACACAGGCATAAGCATCTTCCTTAGAAGGATAAATATCACAGCTATTGGCAGACAAGGACTCTCGTTATGTGTTTGTTGAACAGTCCAACCCAGGCAATTACACCATCCACATGCAAGGCTTTTGTTAGTACTATCCAAAAATGCTTTCTAAAGAAAATCCAGGGAGAAAAATAGCCAGGTGGCAGAAACAAATTCAGTTCAAACAGTAAAATGAGCTACAGTGACAGAAAATCACCTCTCTATAACTTGCAGGGCTCTAGAGAGGGCAGTCTGGCAAACGGAATTTACAGCTTTTCTTCATGATAAAAACACGTGAATTTTTTTCAGTTTTAAAGATTGATTGGCAATTTGTTGTAGCATATCTAAAAGCATCAGGAAAGTCTGCTAACTGGGTTGGCACACATGTCTCCAAATGTCCTATAATATCTAAAACCCCTATTGCTTTTTAAGCAGCTCTTTCCAGAATCATGCACTAAAGAACTCACTTTTAGGTATATTGTAGATTGTTTTTTATTTTCTATATTATTCCAAAATATGCATATATACACTCCACACATATTACATTAAATTAAAAATTCTGAAAATAAACTATAGGTTGATTCCTAAATACATTTAGAGATTCACATTTTAACAGTAAATTTGCATGCAGGTATAAAGTCGTGTAACTTTACATTCTTTTTGTAGAATATGACTACATATCTTCCATCTATATATGGTAATTACAATGTGTGAGTATAAGTGGTAAGACAATTCTAGAGCGCATTTATAGATTCACATTGTAATTGCACAGTTGCTTTCAGATACAATGAACTATAATAATAAAGTTGCTCAGTTTCCCTGCCAACTGGGGATTTGGTGTTAGCATCCACAAATGAGGGAAACCATTTGCCTTTTTTTTTTCAGGGACTGTGTTACTTCACTTAGCATAATTGCTTCAAGTTCCATCCATTTACCAGCAAAGCTCATGATGTCATCTTTCTTTATTGCTGCATAGAACTCCATTGTGTAGATGTACCACATTCTTGTTATCCAGTCATCAGTTGAGGGGCATTTGAGTTGGTTCCAGCTCTTTGCTATTGTGAATAGAGCTGAAATAAACATGGCTGTGCATGTATCTTTGCAGTAGGATGCGTGTTGTGGGTATATACTCAGGAGTGGTATGGCTGGGTCAGGTGGTAGGCTTATTTTGTTTTTTTTATTTTGCTTTTTTTTAAGAGCAGTCGGCACTCTTAACCACTAGGCCATCTCTCCTAGCCCTCATTTTGAGTTTTTTAAGGGTTCTCCACACTGCTTTCCAAAGTGGTTGTACCAGTTTACATTCCCACCAGCAGAGGATGAGTGTTCCCCTTTCCCCACAAGTCTTTTGTTTTCTTGATCTTGGCTAGTCTTATTGGAGTGAGATGATACATTAGTGTTTTAATTTCCATTTCCTTAATTAATGATGTTGAACACTTTTTTTTTTTTGGTCTTTTTGACACAGGGTCTCCCTGTAGCCCCAGCTATCCTGGAACTCACCTTATAGACCAGGCTAGCCTTGAACACACAAAGATCCTCCTGTCTCTGCCTCCCAAGTGCTAGGATTAAAGGTGTGCTCCACCACGCCCAGCATTGAACACTTTTTAAGATGTTTCTCAGCCATCTTTACTTCCTTACTGGTCAAGTCTCTGTTCAGCTCTTTACTCCATCTCTTGAGTAGGTCATTTGTTTTATTACTTCTTTGTTTTTTAAGTATCTTATATATTCTGGATGTTAATGCTTTGTCTGGTGTATCAGTGGTGAAAGTTTCCTCCCACTCCATGGGTTTTCTCTTCACTCCTTGACTGTCTCTTTTGCTGTACAAAATCTTTTGAGTTTGATGAGGTCCCACTTGTCAGCTGTTGTCCTTATTTCCTGTGCAGCTGCTGTTTGATTTAGAAAGTCTCCTCCTACACCTATGTCTTGTATGTTGATGCCAACTTTTTCTTCTATCAGGTTTCAGGTTGAGATCTTTGATCCACTTCGAGTTTATTTTTGTGCAGGGTGAGAGGTAGGGGTTTAATTTTGTTCTTCTACAAATGGTGATCCAGTTTTGCCAACACCATTTGCTTAAGATGCTATCTTTTCTCCATTGAGGTTTTTTGGCCCCTTTGTCAAATATGAGGTGGCTGAAGTTATATNTCTCTTCACTTCCTTGATTGTTTCTTTAGCTGTACTAAAGCTTTTGAGTTTGATGAGGTCCCACTTGTCAGCTGTTGTCCTTATTTCCTGTGCAGCTGCTGTTTGATTTAGAAAGTGTTTTCCTATGCCTATGTCTTGTAGGTTGCTGCTGACTTTTTCTTCTATAACCTTCAGGGTTTCAGGTTGAGACCTTTATCCACTTGGAGTTGATTTTTGTACAGGGTGAGAGGAAGGGTTTTAATTTTATTCTTCTACAAATGGTGATCCCGTTTTTCCAACACCATTTGCTGAAGATGCTGTCTTTCCTCTATTGAGCTTTCTTGGACCGTTTGTCAAATATAAGGTGGCTAAAGAGCTCAAGTTTGGATCTTCAATTTTGTTCCATTGGTCAATGCATCTTTTTTTTTTTTTTGCCAGTACCAGTCTGTCCTTATGACTATAGCCCTGTAATATAGCTTGAAGTCTGGTAATGTAATTCCCCCCTGTGTTGCACTTTTCACTCAGGATTGCTTTAGCTATTTGGGGTCTTTCGTTTTTCCATGTGAATTCAAGGATTTTATTCCCCAAGTCTCTGAAAAAGCTCATGGGGATTTTGATTAGGATTGCATTGAATTTATATAGTAATTTGGGTAGAATGGACATTTTTACTCTATTATTTTTTTCCAATCCATGAGCATAGGAGGTCTTTCCATCTTTTGATGTCAATCTCCTTCTTCAGGGTTTTAAAATTTTTGTTGTAGAGGTCTTTGGTGTCTGGTTAGGTTTATTCCTATGTATTTTTTGAGGTTATTGTGATTGGGAGAGTCTCCTTATATTCTTTTTCCAGTTGTTTATTGTTGGTGTAAAGAAAGGCTACTGATTTTTCTAGGTTTATTTTGTATCCTGCCACTTTATTGAAACTTTGAATCATTTCTATCAGTTTTCTGATGGAGTTTTTAGCATCCCTTAGGTAAACTATCATATAATCTGCAAAAAGGGATAGTTTTACTTCCTCTTTCTGATTAGTACTCCTTTAATTTCACTTTTTCACCTTATTTCCCAGCAAAAATTTCAAGCACTATATTGAAGAGGAGTGGCAATAGTGGACAGCCTTGCCATATTCCTGCCTTTAAGGGGAATGCTTCCAATTTTTCTTCATTTAGGATGATGTTGGCTGTGGGTTTCTTGTATATGGCTTTGATTACATTGAGGAATAAGTCCCTCTAGGACTTTAAGCATGAAGGGATGCTGGATTTTGTTGAAAGCTGTTTCTGCTTCCATTGAGATGATTGTGTGGTATTTGTCTTTCAGTCCATTTATGTGTTTTATGACATTTACTGATTTATATATGTTGAACCATCCCTGCATCTCTGGTATGAATCCAACTTGGTCACAATGGATTATCTTTTTGATATGGGTCTGTATGCAATTTGCAAGTATTTTGTTGAGAATTTTTGCATCTGTGTTCATTAATGATATGGGTCTATAGTTTTCTTGTTTGTGTCTTTGCCTGGTTTTGGTATTAGAGTGATGCTGGCTTCATAGAAGGAATTTGGGATATTTCCCTCTGTTTGTATCCTTCTGAAAAGTTTGAGTAGTAATGGTTGTAAGACTTCTTTAAATGTTTTATAAAATTCTGCTGTGAAACCATCTGGGCGTGGTCTTTTTTTTTTAGTTGGGAGGCTCTTTATTACATCTTCAATTTCCTCAAGTATTATGGGTCTGTTTAAGCTGTCAATCTCTTCTTGGTTAAGCTTTGGTAAATCCCAAGATTTCAGATATTCATCCTTTTCTCTTAGGTTTTCAAATTTAGAAGAGTATAGGTTTTTGAAGTATTCTCATATGATTGTCTAGATCTTTTCTTTATCTGATGTGATGTTTCCTTTTTCTTCACGAATGCTATTGATTTGGAGTTGCTCTTTCTTTCTTTTGGTTAACTGTGCTAGAGGTCTGTCTATTTTTTTTTTTTAATTTTTTCAAAGAACCAGCTTATGGATTCATTGATTTTTTGTATTGTTTTCTTTGTTTCTATTTCATTGATTTCTGCTCTGATTTTTGTTATTTCTTCCTGTCTGTTGTGTTTAGTGTTCATTTATTGTTGTCTCTCAAGTGTTTTTAGCTGCCGTGTTATATCGTTTAGTTGTTCTCTTTCTGTTTCTTTTTTTTTTCCAATGTGGGCACTTAGGGCTATAAATTTTCCTCTTAGGATGGACTTTAATATATCCCACAGGTTTTGTTCTGTTGTATTGTCTTTTTCATTTAGTTCCAGGAATGCTTTTATTTCTTTTTTTCTTCCCTCACCCATTCATTATTCAGTATTGTGTTGTTTAGTCTCCATGTGTTCTTATAGTTAGTAAGTCTTACCTTGGTTTTAATATTGAGCTTTATTGCACCATGATCTGATAGAATGCATGGAATAATTTCAATCCTTTTGTATTTGTTGACATTTCTTTGGTGTCCCAGTATGTGGTCGACTTTAGAGAATCTTCTGTGGGGTGCTGAGTAGAAAGTATATTCTCTGGTGTTTGGGTGGAATATTCTGTAGATGTCTGTGAGGTCCATTTGGTGTATTGTATTGTTCAGTTCTGATGTCTCTCTGTTTATTTTTTGTCCAGTTGACCTATCCAAGGGATTCAGTGGGGTATTGAAGTCCCCTACTATTATCCTGCTGGGATTAATCTGTGTCTTGAGGTCCTGAAGGATTGTGTTTATAAAGTTCAGTGCACCAGAGTTTGGTGCATAAACATTTAAGATTGTGAAATCTTCTTGGTTAATTGTTCCATTGATAAGGATATAATGGCCCTCTTTGTCTTTTCTGATTAATTTTATTCTGAGGTCTATTTTGTCTGATATTAGAATAGCCACTCC
>VZQC01009955.1:0-14142 GCA_009823505.1 Rhizomys pruinosus
ACTGCCTACACGTGTTGTGCTTTCCTGTGTGAGCTTTCCACGTGGATCATACCAGGATTAAGTGGGCCCCCACACAAATTTTGGCAGTGACACCACAATTGGAACCTACGGTGGGGCAGAAGGAAACCTTGACAACTTAGGTATGCATACCCCTAAGTCTTGCCCTTTTCTTCTCTTTTCTCCTCCCTTTTCCTATCTATCTGTTTTTGTGTGTGGAGCCATCTTTCCTCTGGTTTTGGTGGATGGGACAGTGGTCTGATGGGGCCTGGCTTTGTACATGTGGAGGGCAGCCTGCCTCTGATAGGTTCAGGGGGAGCACCCAGTGCCTTCCGTGCATGTGCCTCCTGGCAATGATCACTCCTCAGGCTATAAATGCCAGTCCTCAAGGCTGAATTTAATATTAAGGCTTTAGTGGTTATGCTTGCCCTTAAAACTTTTTTTTTCATAATTATTACAGGTCTGAAAAACTTTCTGGTTTTAAATTCCACCCCCCCCCCAAGAAAAACTCCTACTGTGAGGAACCAGCTTCCTCAGGCTCCTCAAGTTTGGTCCAACTTTAACTTGTTCATAATGTAAATTTTCTCCTGGGTAGCTCTTCTCCACTTGAGCCCACTTCTTTACTGTTTGCAAATTAAGGCCTTTCACAGGTAACCGCCCTCCTCCAAGAGTAGCCTCTTCCAGATAATTTCAAGCCTTGGCCAGTGTTTCTCTTAAATTTTGTATACAAAAATCTGTTTTGGGATAAAAGTGTGTTGCTCTCTTGTCTTCTTGGGGGTTTTCTCTAAATCTATCTCTTCTTACCTAAGTTGGGATTTAGCTAACAGTAATTCAAATCCATTTCAGCATGCTTCACTTAAAGTGTAATATTTTTACTTAACCCCCGAGTACCCCAGATATGGTTGATTTAAATTTATCTTGGTCCTTTTAAATGTGTTTCACCTTAAAAATCTCTTCTCATGGAATTCTTGATCACAGGTGGTCTGAGCTCTGGCCTAGTGCCATAAGCCTGCCTGCTGTGCATGCATACCAGCTGCTGCACTGAGCACATGGCATCTAAATCATGTCATTTAAATTTTGATTTTAGGTAACATCCTTTTGATTTCAGCATTTTGGAAACAAGATGGATGGATTTCTAAGAGAAATTATAGACCTTGAAGTTCAAAAAAAAAAAAAAAATTGTGCTCCAATAAATTGTCTTTTTAATGGAACATTGGTAAAATTCTCTTTAGCAATGTAAATTGATATTTGGATTCAATTTAAATGAGAAATTTTTGAGATAAAACTGTTTGTTATGTTTGCTTTAAGCCCTCTTCCAGCTGTGTGTATGTGTGAGTGAATGCAAGTTCCTGATTTTAATTCATTATGATCATACAGGTTTAAATCTATTTAGCTAATTAAAACAAAAATAGATTCAATCATAGAAAATGTTGTTATTATACCCCGATAGTGATTAACAATTATTTAATGGGTTTATAAGTATGCATAGTTATTATCAGTTTACATGATATATTTTCTAAGTATTATAGTAATTGTATTATAGTTATCAGTTATTTGTTCTTAACCTATCATTCATTCATACACTTGTCATCCCCCTTCCGCCCTCAATGGTCCATTGTTTCTTGTTGTGTGGCTCTCTTTCAATTTGTTCATCAGATTCCACCTTGTGTTCCTCACTCCGTCCTTTCTTCATCTCATTGATTGTGCTCTGTTTGTCCTTCTGTCCGTCTCTCTGTATGTGTTTGCCTGTGGCCCCCGTCTCTTCCGTCCCCCGCTTGGCCTATGTCTCCGCCCGCTGCTCCCAACTACAAACATTTTGGCTGCCTGAATCTACTTTTGGACTTCTCAATCTTTAGATTTTCCTCAATGCTAGGGCCAGTTAGGCTTCAGCAGAGGCGCTTTAGAGTATAGTAACCAGAAGGGACAGGGTAGGGAAAGAATAGAGTAAACTTTAGAGATAGTGCAGGTTGAGGTTCAAATGCAGAGAGAGATTTTATTCCAACATGTCTGCTTAAATATCCATTATGACTTAATCCTCAGGAATTCTAAATTTTTTCATCACTCCACTCCACTCCATGGGTGTGGCCAAGGAGGTACCATTGGCTTAGCAATGCTACCCATCTTAACTAAGTTTTCCCACAATTAATTTTCTATAAAAATAAAAAAAAATATGTAAAAATACCTCATATTCTATAACTTTCAGATAAGAAACACTTTAAGTCCTCCTTTACATTGTCCACTAAACTTTACCTTACTGACTGGACAAGTATTTTTTCTTGGTATAACCAGTCTCCGGTCACCATTTGTGATCTTTTGTGGGTAATCCAAAATGATTGCTAAATGAAATGTTATTCTATTATAAAGAAAAAGGAAATCACAAAATTTGCAGGAAATGAGTGGAGCTTGAGTGTACATTATTAAGTGTTGTTACTCAATCTCAGAAAGTCAACAATAGCAAAAATAAAATACATGATTTCTGTCATATGGGTCTCTAGCCTGTAATATGTGTATTCATATAGGTAAATAAAAGGCTTGATTTCTAAAATCGTTCGATAAAGAACTATTTTTTTAAAGAACATTTTTTAAAAGGTAATATGTTATTAAACATAATGTATTTAATGAAAGTACTTTGAATGTTCTCTTAATATATAACTCGTGGATGTAAAATACACGCATAAGCTATAGAATGAACAAAGAGAATGCAAATTGGTGCTGACTTCAAAGCTTCCTTTCTATTGTCCAGGGCTTTAAAACTGCTGAAATGTGCTCTGCTTTCTATTGGAAGAGAAGTTAACCATTAACCTTACCTTGTGAATCCTGTGATCTAAAACTGGTCTTACAAGATAGGCACACTGGTGCAATAGTGACACAAATATTATGAGAGTAACCAAATACTTTCTTATTGGATTTAAATTCCACTTCATAAGATGGTGTCCATTGCTGACATTGGAATCAAGCCTAAGAACCTGTGGCTAGAGAAAGCATAGGACTTACAGAGCAGACTAATAGTTTATTCTGTCCGATGATATATTAAACTGACTTCTAATAACTTATCAATGCATCTCTCAACTCTCACCAGAGAGTGATTAACACCAAGACCTACAACAGGCCAATGTGCAGGAAAGAGGCAGCAGAGTGCTTATTCCTGAATATGACACCTACATTATACTTCTGCTTCCCTAGGCTCATGGCTAGTTGTTGACAAGAGGGGCAGAAAGATTTTAATAACCAAAGTTGTTGGATTATCACAAGGAAACAGTTTTTCAGAATGTGGGCCAGTTACTCATATAAACACACAGGAACGATGACAGTATGCACAAGTTTCAGGTAATCTCAAGACAGACAAAAGTCCCACTACAAATGAGTGTCACTGGGTAACAAGCTACAGCTCCACCTGAAGAAATATTGGCACCTTGGGAAGGAAGACTGAGTCTCATTTAAGGTTGTGAGTCTTTGTAAGTTAACCAGTGGATTATACCCACACTGAAGGGCATTTAGGGACACAAATTTAACACTATAGTGCTGTATAACAGAATACATGAATTTGGGTAGGGGTAGTAAGAAAGGGTGCAGATAAGGGAGTAGTTCTAAATATAATAAAATATTTTTTTTGACATTCTAGAAAATTAAATTAAAAAGTCCTTAAATGTATAGTGTTCTCAGATGATTTCAAGAGCTGCTATGCCAGTAGTAATAGTAGACTATAATGTTAATCTATGAATTTAGTCTATAATTGCTTCTTTATTTCATAGAAAACTCTGTGTACATTTTGACAAGTTAGTGATTTTTAAGAATGCTTTTCATTAACTTTTTAATATTTTTATTGACTTTTGTATTTCTTAATCAAGTTTAGACTCACTCCACTCTATGCACCCCCTATAGACTCCCCAACTGGATTTCATGAATTCTGTCATATATTTTAAGTCCTACTCAGTCAAGCAGTTGTGTCCAGATGTCCCTCTGTTCAATTTCATCCACTTGAGTCAGGCTATCTACTCCAAAGATTTACTCTCCCTCAACTAGCAGTAACCAGTTTGCAGTAGTTTTTTACCCAGAATTGATGTCCATTTCCTGAATTCTTTGCTGGGTTTTTGTCTGATTGAGTGGGTAGGGGTCTTATGCATGCTATAAGTTAATCTGAGAAAGTTCCCATTGGCCTGAAAGACTGTTTCCTTATGTTCATGCTCCAATCCTGTTAAACAAGTTAAAGGATAATGAATTAAAATTGTATGTATCATCTATTTATTTTAAGTTAATTTTGATAAATATTTGGCAAAATATAAAATGTTTTATATTTTTGAATAATGGAGAATAGTATAAACAAAAATAAGTTTGTATTATATATAAAAATTTAGAACTTATATGAGGAGAAAAATATGTGTTTCTTTTTCAATTTAATTTTAATTCACACTCTAGATTGTATTTCAATGTTTACATGGAAAAAAATTTAAAGAAATTGGAAAGTGAATAGTCAGACAAGTTTTCACTTTTTGTAACACATTAGGTTAAGGCACCTTTATTGCTTCAACATCCTCATAGGTGGGGATGTCTGAATCCAAGCCCAGAAAAGAAGGGATTTCTCATAAGCAGAATGAAATTCTTTATTGTTTTTATATAATAATTATTGTGTGCAGGAAAGATTCCTAAATTGTTAGAGTACTGGCTGCTCTTGCTGCAGACCTGTATTTGAATCTCAGCATCCACATGGTGGCTAACAACTGCTCTTAGCTCCAGTTTGAAAGGATGAAAGGATGTGATGGATTCTAGCTTCTGTAGGCATTGCACAACACATGTGCATATATATATATATATATATATTAGATATATATATATATATAGCAAAACACTCATGCACATAAAATAAAAATAACAAATAAGATAAAATATATCTATTATAATCATCATGAAATACCACCGGTACAATATTAACTTTTATTATTTCCAAGTGGTATAAATAAAAGACTTCCATGTATAGTGGGTTTTAGTTATGCTGATTTTCTCTTGAATAGTTCTGAAAATGAGAAAGGCCAGAATAACTTCCTTAAATAATCACTTGGAATATAGAAAGAGCTACTCTCTCTGAAAAACAAATTTAAAATTACTGAGGGTGAGAACCTAATTTCTATCATATTCATAATTCTATCATATTATTTTTGTGGTGTATTTAATACAACCATTATCAGTACCCTAACAAAAACCTGTGATTTAAATTATATTACCAATAAAAATAACATTTTAAAATCATGTTAGAATTCGTGCCAATATATGCTGCTATCCTGAAAAGAATAGAATAGTTCTCAGACTTCAACTGGTCATTTGCCAGGACATCTCTGGGTGCTTAAACAACTAGGTATGACTTAATATCCAATTAGTAAGCTGTGTATTTAAATGCACTTTTGTAAACAAGTCAGAACAGGCAATTTTAAAGCATTTTTAATGTGAATGAATCCTTGATGTATGACAGTGTTCAGAATCATAATATCAGTCAGTTTTCTATCACTTACAGAAAAAAAAAAATACTTACTGAGCAAACCAAAGTAAAAGGAAAGATTTTTGTCTTACAACCTCGTAGGTCCATGGATACTTGGCCACATTGATTTGGGAGCCAAAAAAGATCATTGAAGTTGGGAATATGTAGTAAACCTTTGTTGTTCACTCTATGGTGGAAGCAAGAGAGGAGAAAGATGGAGCCTCCCTATCTCCTTCAGGTGCCTAGGGTGACCTATATTCCTTCTACTAGAGTCTCCGTCCTAAATGTTCTCTGACCTCAATTGAACTACAATTTTGTCATATGAGGCTTTAAGGTACTACTTGTACGGCAGAAATTTTATGTGTTTATAAATTTCACATTTCTGTGCAAAGCTCTAACATGGGTGCTTCTCTAAAGTACATTTTTTACATATCTGGCCATGCAGCTTTGTTAATTGTTGGCACTGGAATTTACTGATAATGAGAATATATATAGTTATCAGGCTGGAAACAAAGAAGGATGAATAAAACAAATATCTAAAACCTTATGTCAATATGAGCAGCATTATTACTCAATAATATCATCTTTTAAAATCTAATTTGACCATGTTTTTCTAAAATTCTTCAGCATCACCTGCTTACCTAATTGCAATCTGTTGCCTATTTGGCTCTGTGCAATGTTCCTAAGCTTAAATATCATATAGTTGGAGAGAAAAAGCAAACTTACCCTGTCTCCCTTCGATTATCAATGATAGAGGGTCATGTAATTGATCATCCCAGAAACCAAGAGACTGTGAATAATGGAAAGAAAAAGTTACATAATAGTCATTGCCTTACCAATGTACTGGCAAGAAGATACATCTTCTCATTGGTGAGCATTCTAAGGCAATCAATGAAGCTGGAAATAACTAAATCTCTCCATATGTTACCATCCAGGAAGATAGCAGTTAGTTGCTAATATCTTACAGTTATATACACAATGTAATGTTGAATTTGACAAATGAGGGCTCCAACTTTTGCTTGGTTAGTGAGAAATGGAGAGAGAAATAAAACTGATGATGATGTGGAATATTGTTATATTCAGAAAAATGTTTTCTTTTTTTTTTTTTTTTGGTCTTTTTGAGGCAGGGTCTCCCTGTAGCCCCAGCTGTCCTGGAACTCACTCTGTAGACCAGGTTAGCCTTGAACTCACAGAGATCCACCTGCCTCTGCCTCCCAAGTGCTAGGATTAAAGGCGTGCACCACCACGCCCAGCTCAGAAAATTTTTTTTCAACAAACAATACTACAGAGCTATAGTCGTAAAAAACAGCTTGGTACTGGCACAAAAACAGACCTGTAGATCAATGGAACAAAACTGAAGATCCAAACTTGAGCACGTACAATTTCAGCCATCTCATATTTGATAAGGGGGCCAAAAATTCTCAATGGAGGAAAGAGAGCATCTTCAGCTAATGGTGTTGACAAAACTGTATCACAACTTGTAGAAAAATACAATCAAACCCCTTGCTCTCACCCTGTAAAAGCCAACTCCAAATGGATCAAAGTCCTCAAGGTGAAACCCAACAGAGTTTCTGTTGTTTTATGTATTTCAGACATCAGCTTTTGGTTCAGTTTAGACATATTCCTTTTTCCCTTCCTCCCACCCCACCCCAGATCATGCATTCTGCCATAACTGTTCTACATCTTTCTCTCAGTCTGTTTTTTATGTTTAGGAATTCATATTTTCTTCCATTAGTTTTATATTACTCTAATATATGGATGCATACACTTCACCCACATACAGTAATTACAGAATCTGAAAATAAGTGTTGGGTGGATTCTAGAGCCCGTTGAGAGGTTTACATTATAACAACATAGTTACTTTCAGATAAACAGAAGTATAACAATGTTATTCAGCTGGGGGATTTGGTTTTAACATCCACAAATGAGGGAAACCATTCACTGTTTTGGGGGGACCGTATTACTTCATTTAGCATAATGGCTTTGAGCTCCATCCATTTACCTGCAAAGTTCATGATGCCATCTTTCTTTAGCACTGAATAGTACTCCATTGTGTAGATGTACCATGTTTTTGTGATCCACTTCTCAGTTGAGGGGCATTTGGGTTGATTTCAGCTCTTCACTATTGTGAAGAGAGCTGAAATAAACATGGAGGCATATGTATCTTTGTGGTAGGATTAGTCTTTTGTGTATATACCCAGGAGTGGTATGACTGGGTCAGGTGGTAGGCTCATTTTGAGTCCTTTAAGTGTTCTCCATATTGCTTTCCATAATGGTTGTACAAGTTTACATTCCCACCAGCAGTGGATGAGTGTTCCCCTTTCTCCACAACCTCACCAGCATGTGGTGTCTTTTGTTTTCTTGATCTTAGCTAGTTGTATGGGAGTGAGATATCTGAGAGTGGTTTTCATTTGCATTTCCTTAATTATTAGTGATGTTGAACACTTTTTAAGATGTTTCTCAGCCATTTTCAATTCCTCACTTGTGAAGTCTCTGTTCAGCTCTTTACTCCATCTTTTGAGTAGGTCATTTGTTTTCTTTGTTTTATGAGTAGTTTGTATATTCTTGACATTAATGCTCTGTCAGATGTATCACTGTCGAAAATTTCCTCCCACTCTGTGCGTTTTCTCTTCACTTCCTTGATTGTTTCTTTCACTGTACAGAAACTTTTGAGTTTAATAAGGTTCCATTTGTCAATTGTTGACCTTATTTCTGGTGCAGCTGCTGTCTGATTTAGGAAGTCTTTTCCTACACCTGTTTTATAGGTTGTTGCCAAATTTCTCTTCTATCACCTTCAAGGTTTCAGGTTTCATGTTGAAATCTTTGATTCACTTGGAGTTTATTTTTGTACAGGATGAGAGGTAGCATTTAATTTTCTTCTTCTACAAATGGTGATCCAATTATGCCAGCACCATTGCTGAATATGCTATTCTTCCTCCAATGAGGTTTCATTTGTTGCTGCCTCTCAAGTGTTTTTAGTTGTAGTTTTAAGTCAGTTACTTGTGCTCTTTCAGTTTTCTTACTGTATGCACTAGGACTATGAATTTCCCCCTCTGGACTGCTTTAAAATTATCCCATAGGTTTTGCTGTGCTTTTTCATCCCTTTCATTTAGTGCCAGGAATTCTTTTATTTCTTTATTTATTTCTCCTTTGACCCATTCATCATTCACTAGCATGTTGTTTAGTCTTCATGTGTTTCTGTAGCTAGTAGGGCTCTTTCTCTTGTTGATATTAAGCTTTATTGCACTGTGATCTAATAAGATGATATTTATTGTTTTACGTATGTTGAACCATCCCTGCATCTCTGGTATGAATCCAACTCGATCATGATGGATGATCCTTTTGATGTGGGTCTGTATGCTACTAGCAAGGATTTTCTTGAGAATTTTTGCATCTATGTTCACTTCTTTGATTGTTTCTTTTGCTGTACAGAAGCTCTTGAGTTTAATAAGGTCAATCATTGACTTTATTGTTTGTGCATCTGCTGTCTGATTTAGAAAGTCTTTTCCACGCTTATGTCTTGTAGGTTACTACCAACGTTTTCTTCTATCATTTTGAGTTTTGGGTTTCACTCTGAGGTATTCGATCCATTTTGAGTTGATTTTTTTGTACATGGAGAGAGGTAGGGGTTTAGTTTTATTCTTCTACAAGTGGTGATCCAGTTATGCCAACACCATTTGCTGAAGATGCTGTCATTCCTCCATTGAGTCTTCTTGGGCCCTTTGTCGAATATGAGGTGGGCGAAATTGGATGTGCTCAGGTTCAAATCCTAAATTTTGTTCCCTTGAGCTAAGGGTTTCTTTTTGTGCCAATACCAGGCTGTTTTTATAACTATAGCCCTGTTATTGGCATAAAGGATTGCTAGTGATTTTTTTAAGTTAATTTTTTATCCTGTCAGTTTATTGAACATGTTGATGGTTTCTGGGAGTTTTCTGTTGGAGCTTTTGGCATGCTTTAGGTAAACTATCATGTCATTTGCAAAAAGGGATAGTTTTACCTCCTCTTTTCCAATTAGTGCTCTTCTAATTTCCTTTTCTTGTCTTATTGCTTTCAGGAGCATTTCAAGCATAATATTGAAAAGGAGTGGACCTTTGAATGGTTCTCCACAATGCTTTCCATAGTAGTTGTACAAGTTTGCATTCTCAAAAGCAGTGGATGAGTGTTCCCCTTTCCCCACACCCTGTCCAACATTTGGTATCAGGTGGTAAGTTTGTTGTATATGGTTTTAATTGTGTTGAGGGATGTTGCCTCCTGTGAACTACCATAACAACTGGCCTGACAAGAAATCCTTATCAGTAAAATATTATGTAAGTAACCAACCACCTTTTAATTGGATTTGAGGACTGGCTTCCAAGGATGCAGCACATATCTGACATATCAGGTTTAAGGATGTGAATCTAGAAAGGTCCAAGGGTTTAGGGGAAAACCCAATACTATTTTTCTACTAAATAGTTATCATATTAAACTGACTCTTAGTGATGTACCATTAATACATGAAAAGTTACAATTGAATAATATTTATTAATTCTTGCTATTTCTTATTGATTTAATAGACTTAGCCTGCTTAATTGTTCCTTGTATGCTCTTAAATATGTTTAATATTCTCTTCAAATCAAATTATTCTTTCTAGTATATTCTATAGAGCTGGCTTACTAAACATAATTACCCAGTCTTTATCATAAAAATATATATTTTTTGGTATTTTGAGAAAATATTTTTTCTTAATTTTTCAATTAAAATTGATAGGTTCCTTGTATATAATTGTCTGGGCTGGAATCTGTGCTCTGTCATGGGTTACATGACATCAATCCAGGCCCTTTTTGCTTTCATAATCCTCCTTTGAATTATCAAGTGTTATTTTAATGGGTCTGCTTTATATATGGCTTGATAACTCTCATAGCTTTCAGGCATTTCTGTGTATTGTATATCTAGTGATTAGGATAGTATATTATTTGGTGAGTTTCTTTTCTGGTCCTGTCTCTGTGGTGTTCCTTATGCCACTTATACTTTGAAGGATAGTTTTACTTACATTTAGGGAATTTAAAATCTTAATTTCTTATCTTGAAATGTTTTACTTATTTTATTCCCCTGTTAGTTTGTCTTTCTTTGATATTTTTTCAATATTTTCTTTGTATCCTCTTTCAGTTCCTTGGAAACAATTGTATTTGCTATTTTGAAAGCATTTTCTTATGTATCAGCTAATATGCTTTATTCGGGAGACATTATAAGGGCTGTGCTAATTAGAGTAGGAGATATATTGTCTTAGTTACTAGTGTTTATTTTGTGTTTGCAATGGGACCTAGACATCTGGATTTATTCCCTTGGTAGTGACTATATATATTATATATATATATATATATATATATATATCTTGCCTTTGTTTGTTTGTTTGTTTGTTTGTTTTGTCTTTTTGAGACAGGGTCTCCCTATAGCCCCAGCTGTCCTAGAACTCACTATGTAGACCAGGCTGGCCTTAAACTCACAAAGATCCGCCTGCCTCTGCCTCCCAAGTGCTAGGATTAAAGGTGTGCGCCACCACGCCTGGCAAATCTTCCCTTTTTTGAATGTATGTTTTGATCTTTTTGCTGTTACTCTAAATTATCAGGTTTTAGCCTAGCTTAGTAGTTTGGGGACAATGTATTGATGTGTCATTGAGATGTAGCAAATGGTTTCAGTTTAGGGAGGGATAGGTACTACTTCAGAGCCTGGGGGACTCCAGATTTGCCAGGTGGTTGAAAGGGTTCCTAGGGGAATAAGCAGGTGGACAGGTCAATGATAATTTTCTTTTGTTGGAGGATGGGGAGTGATTTCATTGGTAACCAGGAAAATATGAAAATACAGTTCCTTACTAGATCTGTCTGGGCTGATGCACAGGATTTATAACTCCAGTTATGCTTGGGATTGTGGGAAGGGCAGGCAAATTTCAATAGAACTGACCAATATGTGTCCATAAAACAGTGGCTCAATCCATGCTAGGACTGAAGTCTGGGATGGTGGAGAAGGAATAATGGTGTTGGGGGACTTAACATACTCTAGATCTGCAAATTTAAAATTAGTTCTCAGTTATTCCATTAAGACTGCGTGTGAAGAAGCATATATTTTTTTCCTCATTGTTTTCATTATTGAAAAAAACTAATCTTGTAATTTTGATTCCTTGACTTTGTATTAATTGGTGTCATTTTCAAAGAAAAATTGTAACAAGTTAAACAAAGAAGAGAGATTCACTTGGGATTGTTACATTAGGAGTATAGATTTAATTCATTTGAAAGAAGTAGTAAAGTGCAAGAGGTGAGTTGAGCAAGCTGAATAGTACTGTGTGAATGTGATTAAACCACAAAGGTGTGATAACTAATCCTTTTAAATATTAATTTCATATTCTTTCTTACAGTTTAGAATACAGGCCTATATATATTCTAGAAGGTAGAATTTCAAAGGCAATGGCAAGGAGGTCTTGATAAAGACATTCCAAGTCAGAAAACTGAAGAGATCCTGGGATAAGATAAATACCAAAGGACAAGAGATCCTGTTTATAATTGCAAGTTTTCTAAAGAATGTGATATCAAAAAAATATTAAGCCCAAGGGACTAGAGCCAGAGAGACACCTATCTGAAATATAGTCCACCTGATACTGATATCAACTTAGTCATATTTGAACATATTCAATCCTTCTCAATTTAAAAAGAAATTACAAGAATAGAATTTACTCTGGTATGTCTTTGATTTTATGTTTGGTGAGCTGTTGAAAATTATCTTTTGACATTGTTAACTTCTCTCTATTTTTTTTTCTTCATAACTTGGACATAGTTTTCTTTCATCATTTTCTTCTCTAATTTGTAAACTATTATTTTTACATTTTAACAATTTAATATTTTCTCTATTGAACTGGAAAAATCATCTAAAGGCTGTTATTCCGTTACAAGTTTATTTAACAGCAATCAATACAATTAGCTTTTTATTTTCCAATCTCTTTCTTAGGAAACAGAAGTTCATTCACATTGTTAATGCCTTCCATGTTGTCACAGGTCAATTTTGTCTATTTTCTAAATATATATAAGAGAAGGCATACTATTTTCCACAGATAACAACAATGCTCCTTGTTATTAATACCACAGAAAATGATCTATGTTTCTGGTCTTTTTACATTAGATTTCCACAGTTGCAGTTATAAACATCTAATATCTAAGTAAGGATATAACAGCCAATTCCAAGACAGTAATCATTGAATTATATCCCAATGTGATGTACATAGTGTAGAGTTAGTTGCTCTGAATAACAGGAATAAAGGAGCTTCTAGGAGAAAGCTTTGCATTGCTCTGACCTAGCAGTAATAATGAAGCTTCTGAACTCCAATGCAGAGAAATTTTCACTAATAATGGGTCTGTTAGGAAGACAAATTTAGAAGAGACCCTTCTGCTGTGATCCTTAATGTCATATCTGAAAAAATATAATCATATATATATATATAAATGATCAGGCCTAAAGCCAGAAAAGAACAGTCCTCTAAAATCATGATGATATCCTGAAACAAATCTTTATGCTGCTATTTCAGGTTAAATTTTATGAGAGATTTCCCAGGTCAAACATATATTATCTGTTATAATTATCTGGAATTTCTAGAAAATTTTCAGTAAGTATCCAAGTCTATAAAATTGAAATCTCATTTTATTTTATGGAAAACAGGAAAAATGTAATCTGAATAACTAAAGTATGAATAAAGCAAAATACAATATATAACATTATAAAATTATATAGAATGCTTTTCTCTCTCTTTATGAACATCGTGTTTTGTCATTAGGTGGCTATAAACATTGACAATGTGTATAGTCAGAGAACAACATCACATCATTAATAAAATATTTGGGCAGATGTAAAAATAAGAAAAAGTCTATTTTCTATTTTGGCCAAATTCTAATTTGGATTTAGTTTTACCTGGAATAATGCCTTTTCAAATTATATCTCTCCACCTGGCATATCTTATATCTAAGCATTTTTAATCTCAAAAAGTATTCATTATTAATTTATTTTATGTGTAACATGTACATGTAAGTAAGTGCACCTCTGTTCTGCAGTGCCCATGGAGCTCAGACATGGGCATTAAATTTCCTTGTAACTGGAATTATAAACACTTGTTAGCTGCCTTGTGGCTTCTATGAATTGAACACAGGTCCTTTGCAAGAATAGTCAAGATTCTTAAACACTAAGCCTTCTCTCTCAGCCCTTAAACAAATTTGATACATAACAGATTGAAATGAAGCAGTGAAAACTCAAGGACTACTGGAATGACTCTTTCTTTATTCTAATTAACATGTATTAATAACATAGATTTTCTTTTACTAGTATAGCATTCAATTCTAATTTATTTCACCACTATGATCATTCTGTGAGTTTCAGAAATAACTGCCAAGTAGCTCAACAGTAGTTACTTATCTAGTATGGACAAAGCCTTTAATTCAATACCCAGTGCCACAAATACCCTCTCCTTACCTCCCCTGACAAGCACATGTAGAACATATTTTTTTGATAGCTTGGATTTATACATTTCTGTAAATCCAGTAGCTGAGAGGTAGAGACAAGATGACCTGAGTCTGAAGCCTGTGCTGTAAGGCAACATAATGAGAAACTAACAAAAATAAGTGGAGAGAGAGAGAGAGAGAGAGAGAGAGAGAGAGAGAGAG
>VZQC01009955.1:16294-26712 GCA_009823505.1 Rhizomys pruinosus
AAAAAAAAAAAAAAAAAAAACAACTTGTCCCTGAAGAGATGGATCAGCCTTTTAGAGAACTGGTTGCTCTGACAGAGGACCCACATTGTATTCCCAGCACTCACATGGTGGCTAACAACTGTCTGACACTCCAGTTCCAGGGTATCCTACCCCCTTCTCTGATGTTCACAGGCATTTCAGGATACACTCATACACATAAAATAAAACAATATTAATAATCTTAAACACAAAAAATTAAAAAAATATTTTTAAAATTTAAAAATCTAACAATATGAAGATATTTTTAATTATGTTTTCTAAAAATCAGTATTTGTATTATAATCTTTGTTATCAGCCTCTAAATCTGTCCACACGGAAGCACACTTTTCCAAGTCCACAGCATCATCATCTCCACCAATTCCCTCAGACTTAGCTTTTCAACAGGCTAGAGAACAGCTAAGTTGTAGGACAGCAGTATTCTGAAACCAAGGAATACTGTTATTCTATAGCACCAATATTTTTATTTTATTTTAGTCCACAAATATTAATTTGAAAATTGAAATCAGAATTCACATGTTGCTGTGTGCCACAATTTTGAGTGCTGAATACAAAGGCAGTCAGTAATGGAGTTATTAGTATTTTAAATACATTATAGTTGTGCAGAACAACTTTTGTCTAAAGATTTTTAAAACTTCTGGGCACGCTGTTTCCTATTTGTTTGATTAAGTTGTACACATATTGTTGTAGCATTTTCTATGAAGTAATTGTTGAGTGACCGGTCTTTCATTCCCAACTTTCAGAAAAATAAACTAAAGAAAAAGGGAAAAAGAGAACTGAAATACAAATATTGCGGAGAACTCATCCCTGAACCCCTGCATTGTTCAGTATAATAAATTCCTTCTTTTCTTACAGAATTTAGTGAAATTTACTTTATATATAATGTCTAAGGCTGTCTCAGAAAGTTCTTTTGTGGGTTTGGCACAGCCCTGCCACCTGTCTCCAAACTCTGAAGGTCCCAAAGACAAAATGAGAAAAAAAAAAAAAAAAAGATTCTCCAAACTACAGTTTAGGGAAGACTGTCAAGTTTAATGGGCTTGCACACATAGCAAATGGGTGAGGGGTTACTTATAGGATATTTGGTTCTTTCCCTCATATTCTTTTCCTTTGACCTTCACACAAGATGGAGACTACGGGAGAGACCAGCCCCCTTGCATAACCTGCCCATATGCCCTTAGCCCCTCCTCTTTGCACAGCCAAGGTGAGATGGCTTTTTGGGAGAGAACACTGGATCTCAGGCTCCTCCCTTACCTTTAACAGAAACATAGTCAAGTACATAATCTTGGGCAAAGTGGTCTCTCTTATGTGCGATGACCAAAGTCATTATTTTGGAGGACTGCCCACCTTACAAGGGATTGTAGTTGTGCTTAGTAGAAAGCACACAAAAACTTCTGTGGCCAAACTGAACTAGATAACAATAAATTTTCTGGACAAGTAGATTTTTTTAAACTGGGTTTTATAGCAGGGTAGTACCACTGATTGGTTTTCCCTCATAACATCTTTTATCCTCTTATTGATTATACCTAGTCTTCTGGGAGGATGATTCTAAGTCATTCCCAGCTCAGTTTTTCCAAATTCTGTGTTTAAAGTGTAGCCTGCCTTCAGAAATAGGGTCTTACCTTCAAATTCAGGGAGGAGATCAAACGCTGTGGCAATGACTTCTTTTGGGAGTTTCTTGGACTGTGCTGAGTAATTTTACTACATGTATGTAAATTCACCCATGCTGTTCAGTGCCTGGGGAGGCCAGAATTAGGCATCGGATCCCCAGAACTGGAATTTCAGACAGTTCCTTTTCCTGTGAATGCTGAAAACTGTACCCAGGTCCTCTGCAAGAACAGCCAGTGCACTTAACTCCAGCCCCCAGAACTATTTAGATTGGTGTTTAACCAACAACTAACAAAGCACCATCTTAAGCCTATTATATAGTTACTATATACTTTAAGCTGAGTGAATCAAAACTGAAACTAGATAAATATAACAAAGACTATTACAAATAATTAAATGAAATTAAATTTTACAAAACAACAGTTACAGGACCCAATATATCCCCCTTCTAAGATGGGCAAGCTAGCTCTTTCAGCTAGTGCTTATTCTAACATTAAAATAGGTCTTAGCTACTCATTCATGATATACAGGATTTTTTTGTTCACATAGAAGCATATTTTGACCTGCACTTAGAGAAAACCCAATCACTAAGACCCATAGTAATGGAGGATACTTTGCTCTTAGGATTTCTCCCCTCATATGTTTGTATTACTTTGTTCTTACATTGTTTTCATTCTATAGAATATCAAGCCGTGAATTTAGGACAAAACGGAGTGCTATTTAACATTAACTTCATAGTATAGTGTGGAAATGGGGTCAAAATTACTTCTCTAAGGGCATCATGTGTACTGAACATCAATATCCTGCTAATATTTAAGATGATCTGATCCATATTTTCCATTTTTTTCTGGGCTCTAGAATATATTGGCTTACAGTCTACGTGAATCACAATGCTCATTATTATCCTAGCCATGGATTTAGAAACTAGGACTGCTGATTGGTAAGAGAATTAGATAAACATAAATAATTTAGACAATATGAAAGTATATTCTCAAAATTTGAGTACAGCCAGTTTGTAAAAGTAAATACTATTGCATTAATTCTTATAAAGCTAAATCAAATTTATATGTTGTATTGATATAATTTTTGTTAGTTCATACCTTAGACAATTACAATGACATTCCACTTAAATAGCAAATACATTGTTCATTAATATGTGATATATTAAGGCCACCATTACCTTACTAATATAATTCAATTTTTCCTGGAATATAGGACACAGTCACATATTCTTTCCAACTAATCTTTAATGACAAGAAAATGAAGTTTTGTATTTTGATCTTCAAAGTAGAATTGGTTAGTATATTTTTCAATGCTATACTCTTGCATATCTTTTAATAAAGAAAAGCAAGTAAAAGAAAGTATTTAATATAAAGTTGAAATAAGTTAATTGACAAGAAAATGGAGAGCTCTTCTTTTGAAGGTACTTGAAAGGGAGACCCCAAAAACATCAGTATCAAAGAAGCCAAGTATTAAGAGATGCTGTGGGGTATGTGAAAATTTTTCACAAGGATATTTTTAAAACACACTGAGAAAAATATATTAATAATTTGATCATGCCTTACATTCCTAAATTGAAACTGTCATACAGAAATTAACTGGTAAATCTCAATTAAATCCCTTCAAGGTGAGCGACTGTAATTAACTGCTGAAGATTAGAAATGCATTAGATATCATTAATGACAATAGGTATTGCCATAATAACATGATCACCACAGGCCCCCAACCAAAATCCTTACTCATGAAAATGTTCGGTGTTTTAATGAGTATTCTTTGTGAATCTAGATCCAAATTGTGCCCCACATGCTCTGTTCTTTAGGAAACATTTGAACTCAATATTGCTTTATTCTTGTTAACTATGTGTTGTACAGCACATTTGAATCACCCAAAACAGCATGGGGTAATTTGAGCTGATATTGCAATTACATTCAGATTTCACCATCTGGGTCAAGTGAATGAATTACAAGTCAGCCTAGCCTCTTAATGAGGTGTAGCTGTGTCTAGTGAAGAATGAAGACAAAGCAAGCACCATTTGAAACATTTTGTTATAACATATTTTATTGGATTCATCTGCATTTCATAAAATACATCTTAAACATATTTGGACCCCTCCTCTATCTGCACCAGCACATATATTCTCTGCCAGATTTCATGCATTGTCATATATGTTAAGGCATATTGAATCAAGTTTGTGTCTCCAGATGTCCCTCCCTCAGTGTGAGTTCATTAGTGTATTCCACCTATCTATATTCACTCCCTCAAAGACCTGAGCAAGCAGTGATAGATTGCTTATAGTCCCTTGGCTAGGGCTGGAGGTTCTTTCCCATTTACCCATTTCTAACTTGTTTGTGTTTTATTCTAGTTTGATTTGCACGAGTAAATTTTCTAACCATTGTTGTGATATGAAAATATGAGTGTTGGGGCTGGAGAGATGGCTCAGTGGTTAGGAGCACTGACTGCTCTTGCAGCGGACCTGGGTTTGATTCCCAGCACCCACATGGCAGCTAAGAACCGTCTTTGACTACAGTTCCAGGGCAATCCGACACCCTCTTCTGACCTCCGCAGCATTACACAAGGGTGCACCAACCTACATGAAATAAAAACAGTAAAAATAAAAAAAAGATAATACAAGTGCCTTCCTACTGCCTGAAAAAAATGTTTCTTTGTGGTCATCTACCACCCCTAGCTCTACAGTATTCCTACTACCTCTTTTGGAGTGGTTCAGGAGCACGTGGTAGCAGAGGTTTAATAGAAGTGTCCTACCTAGGGACATGGAATCTTCATTTTCTTACTCTCAATTTTGGCTAATTTTGGTTTCTGTATTAATTGTCCTGTGTTGCATGAGAACACTGGTGAAAATTGAGAGATGTATTAATATTATCTGTATCCATTCCACTATATTCTGGGAGCCTTAGGTCTAGATGTTCCATTTTAATGTCTCACTGAGAGCAGGCCATCTCACAGACACATATCCTCTGCATTTGGTAAGTTATGGAACAATGTAATAGTCTCCATCAGTTGCAAAATAACCTTTCCTATGAATGGTGAGAGGTACACTTGTCTGCAAATATAAAGATGCATATTTAGCACATACAAAATATTATATTTACTAGGACTATGACAGGCATAAGTTTTTCTCTAGGGTCTACGATATATCCAACACTATGTATTTGTCTATGTTTACAAAGCCACACATGAGTTCACTCTCAATGACTGAGTTATTGTCCAATTGAAAAGCTGTTTATTACCATCAAGATAAAATTGCCTCTATTGAACCAATAGAGAAAGTTTCCTGTTGTGGGCAGTGTTGTGGCTATTAGGCTTTACAGCTGGGGTTGGAATATCAATAGATTTTTATCCTTAGCAGCTTACCTAGTTTATCTGATACTATGAGAGGGAGTCTTCAATAAGGATGTGCCTATCTCAGTTCTAGTTCTATTCCTCAAGTCCTGTGTCTGAAGTAGTTCCTATCTTCAGCAGTAGGGCTTTAGCTTCAAGTTCTGGGAGGCAATCATGGACTGTGAAAATAGCCTGAGTGAACAATAAGTGATAATTTGTGAGTACAAGCATCCTTCATGTAAAACCAATAATGAAAACAAAACAAAACAAAAAAGCAGAGAGAGATGCAGAAAAGTTACGGCAGAATGCATGATCTGGGAAGGGTAGGGATGGGGTGGGGGGAAGGGAAGGGAAGGAAAAAAAAAAAAAAAAAAAAAAAAAAAAAATGATGTTTGAAATACAGAGCAAAGTAATCAATAAAAATAAATAAATTAAAAATATTTATAAAAATTAAAAATAAATAAATAAATAAATAAATAAATTTTAAAAAAAGTAAAAAAAATTTTTTTTTAACAAAAAAAAAAGAAAATAGCCTGAGTTGTTTTGGGAGTTTTTTGAACTATCGTGACAAACAACACAAAAGGTGATTTCTTTTGTCTGGCCCTGTGTTTTTTGTTGTTCTTTTTGTTGTTATATAACCTTAGACTGCACACATGCTCTTACATAAATAAACTTTATGTGTATTTTAGTATGTTTAGTATGTTAGTATATTTAGTGTAGTTTAGTATGTTGAGCTAATATATTTCCTTCTGTATTTTCACACCACTTAAGCATTAATTCGCTCTCCCCTCTCCCTGTTTAACCCTCCCTCTTTCCTCCCAGCTGAAGTACCCCATTTCCCCCATTCTACCTTTGATAATATCTGTCCCCACTTGTCCCCCCTGTATTCATCTCCTCTTTTATCTCCATACTTCCCATAAGAACTTCCTCCCCCCTTCCAGGTAAATACTCTCATTTTTCCAATTTCCCTCTTGGTAACAACTATATCTTACTATCCTCCTCACACACAGTCCTTCTTTCTTTTATTCCCTTTTTCTTAGCTCCTGTGGTTACATCTGGATAGATACTCCTTAAAAGGATTTGAAGGTAAGAGCCACAAATGTGAGAAAATATACACAGCTAGTTTTCCAGAATTTGTGTTATTCACTTAGCATAAAATTTTCTAGTTCCATCTACTTACCTGAAATTTCAGGTTTTCATTTTACTTTACTGCTGATCACTCCATTGTGTAAATGTTCCATGTTTTCAATATCCATTCCTTAGTTGAGGACCATTTAGGTTGTTCCTATTTCTTAGCTATTCTAAAAAGAACAGCAACAAATGGGGTATCTTTGCGCTATGTTAAGTGTTTGGGGTGTATACAATGAGTGGTATAAACAGATCATATATGTAGATACATTTTGTATGTTTCGCATAAGTTTTTGTTAACTTTTTATGTGTTTCATTTATAATATCTCAATTAGTCTTAATCAACTTTATACCCCCTTCTACACTGACATCCTCTCAAAACATCCCATTAGAATGAATATACTCTGTCATTTGTGTTAGGGCCTATTATGCCAAGTTATATCCCCAGATTTTCCTGAATGTGAGTTCATCTACTGAGTTGGGTCTATCTCGAGTATTTCTCTTTAAAATGGCCAGTTCCTCATCTAACAATAATCACTTAACAATATTTCCTTAGCTAAGATTGGGTTCTGCTGCCCATTTCTGCATTTCAGTATTGGGCTTTTGTCTGGTTGAGCTTGCATGGGTCTTGTGCATGCTGGCACTGATGCTGAGTTTTCATATGAGCAGGGTCCCAGGATCTTCGAGGTTTCTATTCCCACATGGTCTTTTATCACCTTCTTGGCTCTTACTATTTTTCCACCCCTTCTTCTGCAATGCTCTCTAATCCCTGGGTGAGTGAAGCTGAATACTGAAGACCTAGCCATGGACCTACACTCTGCAGACTCCAAAACTCTATTGTTTAGCTACTATGATTTTTAGTTCCTGACTGCCTGTTACATGAGGGAGCCTCCTTAATGAGAGTTAAGAGGTTAATTAGTGTCTTCTTGTCCCCTTGTTTGTTGTTGCACGAGCCTTATATAGAGAGAGGTGGCAGTGTAGATGCACTACTTGGGCTTCGGCACTTCATAGTGCCTCTGTGTGACCAGTTGTGGGACTCTGTAATAGTCTTCATCTGGTGCAAAATAAGCTTCTTTATTGAGCGGTGCCTGATATATTTATCTGTAAATATAAAATAAGGATAAATATTTTGTACTTAGTAAGATGTTACCTTAGCCTAAGGATGTGACAAACTTGGAAACTTGGCTCTATAACCACTCCAGCCATGTGTATCTGGCTATGTTTATAGTACCACTCATGAGTTTCCTCTTATTGAGTGGGTTTTAAGTCAAATTAGTTAGCCATTTGTTGACCCATAGATAAATGTGCCACTACTGTATCAGTGTCATATGCTGTGCTGGACATTCATGTGGATATTTGGTCTTAAAACTGCTGTTGGACCATTGATTGCTATACACCTTTAGTAACTTTCATAGTACTCTCCAGAGATGAGAGTTAGCCTTCAAAGGAGATGACTCTTAGGTCACTCCTAGCTCTATTCCTCTAACCCCAGTCTCCAAATTATGCCTTGTCTTCAGCAATAGGTTCTTACCTTCAGGTTCTGGGAAGCAAACAAGAGTTGTGGCAGGAGCCTGTGTTTCATTTTGGGACTCTCTAGGATTATACTGGCCAACAGCTCAAAGGAAAGTTTCTCCTATGTGGCAGTGTTTTCTTGTAATGTAGCCTTCAGCTATGCACATAGACTCATGTAGACATATTGTATGTGTAATCTGTCATTACATTGTTAGACTAATATGATTCTCTTGCGTTTTTTTATACTAGCTAAGCATTATTGATCACTCTTCTCTCCCCCTACTTGTCTAGTTCTCCCTCCATGAATTTTCCACTTAAAATGTCTCCATTTTTTCCCATTTTTCCCTTGATAATACCAATCTCCTATGGTCCCATCTCTCTGAGTTCTTCCTTTCCCTTTATCCCCAAATTTCCTTTTATAACCCTTGCTTTCCCCTTCCATTTAAATGACCTAATTTTATCTACCTTTCCCTTAGTAACACCTTCTAATCTACTAGTTTCTCTCTCAGGTTCCCTCTTTTCCTTTACCTTCTGGGTTCCTTTCCATTTTTGGTACCCCCAGTTACATCAAGCTATATACTCACATATAAGGATTTGGTGCTAGGATCCACAAATTGGTGGGGACTTGCATTTTTTTTTTTTCTGGGTCTGCGTTACTTCACTTATCATTACAGATTGTAGTTATATCCATTTATTTACCTGCAAATTTTATAACATCTTCTTTCTTTACAAATGAGTAGACCTCCATTGTGTAAATGTGACATATTTTCTTTTTCCACACATGTGTTCAGGGACACTTAGGTTGCTTTTTCCATCTCTTACTTATTGTGAAAAGAGCAGCAGTAAACATGGATGTGAAAGTTTCTCTGAAATAGGAGCAATCTTTTGGCTATATGCCAAGGAGTGGTATGACTGGGTCAAATGGTAGGTAGGATCATTTTTATTTTCTTAAAGAGTTCTCCAAACTGCTTTCCATAGTGCTTGCAGGAACTTGCAATCTCATCAGCAATGAATGATCATTCTCCTTTCCCCACATCCTCTCCAGCATTAGGTATTATTTGTTTCCTTAATCTTGGCCAGTCTTACTTGGGTAAGATAAAAATCTTAAAATGTTTCAATTTGTATTTATCTAATTACTAGTGTTGTTGAGCACTTTTTAACATGATTTTTGGCCATGTATATTTCTTCTTTTGATTACTCTTATGTCAGACCTTCAACTGATCTTTTAACTGAGTCACTTGTTATCTAGATCTTTGTTTTTGGAGTCGTTTATATATTCTGGATGACAATTCTCTGTCAGATGTGTCATAGGGAAGATTATCTCCCACACTGTGGGTTTTCTCTTCACTTACTTGGTCATTTCTTTTGTTGTACTTAAGGTATTTTTTTAGTTTAATGAGGTCCCAGTTGTTTATTTTTGACCTCAATTCCTGACCAATACTCTGATTTAGAAGGTCCTTTCCTACACCTATATCTTTTTGGCCACTGCAGAAGTTTTCTTCTAACAGTTTCAGAGTTTAAGGTTTCACATTGAAATCTTTGATCCATTTGGTGTTGACTTTTGTGAAAGATAAAAGATTAGGCTTTGGTTTCATTCTTCAACAGGTGGTGGGTGATCCATATGTAGATTCAATGCAATTCTCATCAAAATCTCTATGACATTCTCCACAGAATTAGAAATAAACATCCTAAAATTCATATAGAAGCACAAAAGAACCCGGATAGCCAAAGCAAAACAACCCTGAGAGCAAAACAAAAACAGAAACAAAACTGGATGCATTACTTCACCAGATTTCAAATTATATTACAAAGCTATAGTCACAAAACGTCATGGTACCAGCAAAAATATAGACCTGTAGATCAATGGAACATATTTTGACCAAAACTTGAATACATGCAATTTCATACACCTGACATTTGACAAAGGGGCCAAGAACACTAAATGGAGGAAAGACAGTATCTTCAGTAAATGGTGCTAGCAAAGCTGTATAATTTTAATTTTTAAGTGTTCTCAGCACTGCTTTCAGTATTGGTTTCATAAATTCCTCATCCACTCAGCAGGAATGAGGGTTTTCCTTTTCCTGCATTCATGGGAATTAGTAATTATATAGGGAGTGGCAGGTTTGTCTCAGACAACTAGACAAAATAAGCAGGACAAAAGAATGAGATTTAGAATTTGAATTCCAAGATCAAGTACTCCCCAGAAGACATGAGAATGTCTTCAGCTCCTGGAGGAGACCTTACCTCATGTAGCCACAAGCAGAGATTCCCCCAAACAAAATTCATAATTTCTTTTTACATGTATTTGATTTGTACTCCAAATTAAGCTCACAGGCTCCTAGCTAAGCTGGAATTGAGTGATTAAGGATAATACCCTGCAAGCAAGTTGAAATGAAGCTGTCAAGAAAGATGATGATGGAGACTAAGAAATTAAGATGCATATCCATTTGTCTTCTTTCCCAAAGGAAAGCAACTCTGTACTTCCATCCAAAGAGATAGATTAAGAACACATTGCCTGAGAAAACACACTGTGGAGACAATGCCTGAGCAACATGGCTGAATCTTTCTAGGACAACTCTTCTCCCCCCACCCTTTTTAATATCTTCAATCCCAGGCATGAAATAAAAGTATAGATCATGAGGAAGAATAAAGAAACACAAAGGAACTCAATCTAACTTCTATAGATAGGTAAATTCCCGGATCATATTTGGGATCACCGCAAATGTGGGCATTACCTTCTGCTGGCAGGCAGTATTTAAGGCCACGGCAGAAGGAGCCAGTGCCTTTTTTTCTCCTGC
>VZQC01009956.1:0-50815 GCA_009823505.1 Rhizomys pruinosus
AAGAAAAAAAAAAAGTGTGACCTTTAACTTCAAGTCAGGCAAGCAGAGAGGATCCCAGATCATTCGTTTCTCTACAGTATAGCTTCCTTTGTGGCATCCAGGGAGGTGGTTTTAAAAATTAAAAATGATTGCATTTCTGCTTTATGGATGGCTAAACTAAAAATAGTATCTTAACTGTTTATAAGGATTTTATGCAGCATATTTAAATTTGTTTGTGTTCTTTTTTTTTTTTTTTTTTTTTTCTTGAGACCAAGGGTTCTCCCTTTAGCCACCAGCTGTCGAACTCACTCTGTAGACCAGGCTGGCTTTGACTCACCAAGAAGTCTCCCCCGCCTGCTTTGACTCCCAGTGCTAGGATTAAAGGCATGCGCCACCATGCCCGCTTTCTTTTTTTTTTTTTTAATTAGTGTGTTTTTACCTACATGTTATAAGTGCGATCTTGTCATGCTGAGTACGCGCTGCAGAGAAAGAAGAGGGTGTCAGATCCCCTGAAACTAGAGTTATGGATGGTTGTTACCCACCTCGTGGGTGGTGGGATTTGAACCTGGGTTTTCTTAACCTTTGGGCCACCTCTCCAGTCCCATGATTTTGTTTTAAGTGATACTAGAGAATTAAACCTAGGGACCCTCACATGCTAGGCAAGTGCTTATAAGCTGTATCCTCAGCCCTTATTTTGTGTTTTTTGTTTTTGTTTTGTTTTTTTATTCACTTTTTGTATTATGAGACATGGTCTCCCAAAGTTGGTCAGGCTGGCCTTGAACTAGAGATCCTTTTATCTCAGCTTCCCAAATAGCTGGCCCAAGAAACCTAACTTAACTAAGATTTTGCTTATGCACTGCTGGTTATGGTGGCCATGCTTTATCTCCAAAAGAACATGCACTCGGAAGCAGAGGAAGGCAGATCTCTGAGATGGAAGCCAATCTGGTCTACATACCACTTCCAGGGCTGCTTGGGCTACAGGGAGACTTTGCCTCTAAAAGATCAAAAAAAAATACATAGTTTTGTTTATAAATAAGAACCTCAGGGCCTTATGTGGTGGCACTCAGGTGCTATGTGCCGTGTTAATCCCAGGGTTGTGGGAGGGCAGAAGCAAGAGGATCGGATCTTATGGCAAGGTACAGGCCACGCGTGCTGCAATAGTGAGTTTCAGGATAGCAGTGACTACACTTAACTGTAGTAAGAATGTCCAAAATAAATATTTTTTAGTGTCTAGTGTCTGGGGTCTGTAGTTAGAAGGTACATCCCTTGTTTTATTCATGCAGATAATCAGGTACAACATTGGACATTTAGAAAAACAAGCTGAATGTATGGTTCATTGTCTACTTATTACTTATTAAATTTTTATTTAGGGAAGATGGCTTTATGCTTTATTGGCTTGTCTTGAAAAACCTTTATTACCTGAGGCTCATTCACTAATTCGACAGCTTGCAAGAAGATGCTCAGAAGTAAGGCTCCTAGTGGTAAGTTGTAACTTACTATTTCAGATTTTAATTATCTACTAATTTATATGGTGATAAAGAAGGATATCCCTCCACAAAAGGATTACAATGATACAGGAAAACAAGTGGAACATGTTATTAGTTGAATTAAAAGTAGCCAAAAACAGGAAAGCTCCAAATAACAGTAGATTAAATAGCATAAAACCAGGCATGGTGGCACATGATGGTGATCCCAGCACCTGGGGGGTGGAAGGAAGAGCACTGCAGTTCAAGTCCTGCCTGGGATGGGTCTCAAGTCTGTCTTAAAAACCCAAACAAGTGGGCTGGAGAGATGGCTCAGCGGTTAAGAGCACTGACTGCTCTTGCAGAGGTTCGATTCTCAGCACCCACATGGTGGCTAAGAACTGTCTTAGGCAGGTGTGGTGGTGCACGCTTTAATCCAGCACGTTGGGGGCAGAGGCAGGGGACTTTAGTTCAAAGTCCATGTTGGTCTGCTACGAGAGCTGCCAGGCCAGCTGAACTAAAGGGAGAGGAACACATGTCTCAGAAAAAAAAAAAAAAAAAAAATGTAACAGCGAAGACGCTTCCTTCAGGTAAAGGAGAATCTGCAATGGTACAGATAAAATCCTAAACATGAGTAAGGCCCCAGAACTTTGGTTTCTGCCTCTCTCTGTGCGCTTTCTGCTTTCTCTTAGTCAATTTGTTGCTTAAAAAATGACCCGACCATCTACGTGCTTTTAAAGAAAAGACGGCTTGGTGCTTTTTTTAAGATCTCCAATGTGTTTAATCTCCGCTGCAGTACATGTTTCTGCTGGCTCATCTCAACTGATTATTTATAATCGGTTGTACTTTCCATTTGGATGTTAAGGCCCCACAGTTAGCCAGGTTAACCCAAGGTTTTTTGTTTTCTCAAGGTCAGCTGGAGGACTCTCGGGCCGACGTCTCTCAGGGGTCTTTTTGGGGGGGAAGAGGGTGTCAGCACGCCCTTGCTCCTTTTTTCAGCTTCTTCTCAGTTTTATCACGGTTCCATCCACTTGAAGACAAAATCAGGTCTGCTAGATGCAGGCTTCCTTTTCGAAGCATGCAGCGACTTTCCTCTGTTGAGATCTTAGTAAATAGACAAAAAGAAAAGAAGAGGAGACTGTTTGTTTGGCCTGTCATATCATTATACTGTACTGGCAAGTAACATCTGACTCTGTGCGCGCCAACCGTTTTTGGCACTCTCTAAAGACGTGAGACACAGCTTTTCCTTCCAATATGGACTCGCACGCAGACTCTGTCTCACAGCACATCTCAAACCCCTGCAGATGGGGAAGAGACTGAGAGATATCCCACCTGTGGACTAACAGATAAGGTGATGCTCATCAGCCTTGTCAGAATATAGACCACTGCCATTGTTGGACTACCCTGGCCTTATCATTGAGGCCAGTACAGGCGGATCAAGTAAGGACGCATTTACTGGACGTCACTTTGGGGGACAGGAGGAAAGACCCCAATGTGTGGAGCAAAAGTGCAGGATTGACAAGCTTTGGTTTGGGTTGCCCGAAGGAGGAACCTCGACGCACTTCCTTAAGGAAAAACAATGACCAGACTTTTAAGAAAAAAAAAAAAAGTCCTCCAATGTCAAGTGATGAGTAGATGTGTGTATGATATGATAGCTATTTATGTTTAGTGTGTTGTGTATACTACCTTATATATATATAAAACTATTTATATACCTATATATAGCACACACATCACTGCTAGCAGAAGTTGGAGAGAACAAACACAAAAGAACTTTCGAAAAAAAAGAAACCCTCTGGAACAGACTCAGAAAAAGATGCGGACGAGTGTATGGCAGAGTGTCGGGGACTCTGGTGGGTGGGGCATGGAAAGGGAGATGCGACTCGTAGATTCTGATGTGAAAATGATGGTAATAACTTAAGGAACAAGATTTTGCGCCGCCACGACGATAACATGAAAAAAAAATGGAAGAAAAAGAAAAGAGGCTTCATTGGCAGATTACACCATTGCACGTGCTATGCTGGCAAAAACTCTACCAGCCTGAAAAGAACTTTGTAATTCAGTTTTGGAGGTTCAAAGTCCAGGGTCAGATGTTCAACTGCCTGACTCCATCACAGTGTGGTAGATGGGGCTCACCTACAACGTTTTGTTTTTATTTATATTATCCAATATATTGTTATATTTATTTTTTTTTACTGTTTTTTAGATACATAGTTTGTTTAATTTGTTGATTTTTATTTTGTTTATGTGTAATGAATGTACGTGTCCGATGCAGGTCGAACTGGAGTTAAAGACAGTCTCAGCTGCCATTGGGTGTTGGGAATTAACCCAGGTCTCTGCAAGAGCAGTCGGTGCTCTTAGACGGCTAGCCATCTCTCCAGCCAAACAGACTATGTTAAGGGCACTTAGTGGCCCACGTGGAAGAGGGGAAGTGTGAGGGCTAGAGCCCCCGAAAGAAGGACTAATTAGGCACTAATCCTTCTGAACAGGATCTTTTTTTTTTTTTTTTTTTATTTATTATCTCATTGTGTATGTACTGTCTGCATGCAGTTTGTGCACCCGGTGTACGTGCAATGCCACAGAGGTCAGAAGAGGTTCGGATTCCCCTGGACTAGAGTTCTCCTGGAATTGGAGTTTTCAGACGGCTCTCGGCCACATGTGGGTGCTGGGATCAAACCCGTCCTCTGCAGGAGCTCGGCGCTCCTAACCGCTAGGCATCTCTCCAGCCCCCTGAACAGGGTCTTTTGAAAGATGATTGTACCTTGACAACCTAAGTCCATCCCCCGGACCCACGGGATGAAAGGCGAGAAGCAGTGCACATCACACACACACACACACCACACACCCCCCAAAAAAAAAAACACACAACACACACAAGAGCAATAGAAATATATTTAAAAAGCCGGGCGTGGTGGTGCACGCCTTTAATCCCAGCACTCAGGAGGCAGAGGCAGGTGGATCTTTGTGAGTTCAAGGCCAGCCTGGTCTACATAGCAAGCTCCAGGCCAGCTGGGACTAAAGGGAGACCGTGTCTCAAAAAGACAAAAAATATAAATATATATTAAAAAATAAGAGACTGTGTCTGGGTCTTAACTCACTGTGTATGCCCTGCATTCCATCTCCAGCACTGTATAAATCCAGTCAGATAGACAAGACTGCCATCCCAACACCAGGGAGGTGAAGGTAAAGGACAGCCTGGATCACATAGCAGTTTTGAGGCTAGACTGTTCTACACAGCAGTCTGAGACCAGCCAGGGCTATTTACTGAGACAAAAAAATAAATGAAAACATAAACAACAAATGACAGTTGTGATGTTTTCAGGGAATCATTAACTTCTGAGTTTCCTACTTAATGCCACATTACAGTTAGGCCTGAATAGAAACAGCCTGAATCTTAGCATCCATCTTAAGCCAGGAACAAACCAGAACTGCTCTTGAAGAAGGACTCCTCTTTTTTTGGTCTTTTCGAGACAGGGTCTCCCTATAGCCCCAGCCGTCCTGGAACTCACCCTGTAGACCAAGCTGGCCTTGAATTTACAAAGATCCTTTAAAAAAAAAAAAATGATCCACCTGTCTCTGCAGTGCTAGGATTTAAAGCCTGCACCACCATGGCGCCTGGCTCGACTCACTCATTTTTTTTACTGGAACTTTATATCCAGCATGAAATGGGGAAGGAAAAGAGGAACTGTCTTATCAGAAGACTGTCCCTTCTGACCCCTGCTGACTTAGGACATATACAACCACAGACGGTACAAATAGGGTATCTTCATATCTTTGTTGAATATACAAAACATCCACACACATTATTTTGGGTCCGGAGCAAGGAAGGACTATGAGGTATTAAGGAAGGCCTATGTCACAAGAGGAGCACACAGCTCAGTGAGTTTCTCTGCATTATAAACAAGCTAAGATAAGATTAACTTCTTGGTGGCAAGATGAAATAATCATTTGTCCAGACTATGTCCATATTGTAAAAGTTTTTGCCATAGTTAACTCCAGTTTTCTAGATCTTGGAAGGGTCTTATTTCCATATGATGATAACTGTTATCTAATTTTCATGTTTTGCATCTTCAAAGGAAATTCATTGTGAAAATATTAAAAAGCAATAGACTACATTTCCTTACCTTTTCTTTTTTTCAGGACAGCAAAGATGATGAAAGGGTTCCCGCTTTGAATTTATTGATCTGCTTAGTTAGCAGGTAAGTTTAAGTAATCTTTAATTTGTTGTAACTTAGTAATCTTTTTTTTTTTAATTTATTTTTTTTTATTGTAATTTATTTAGTTATTTTTAAGCAAATCTAGACCCGTGTTCCCGCTCATTCCCCCACCCCGTCGGAGCTCATGAATTCTGCCAAACGTGCTTTTTCCATCGCGTAGTCTTTCTCAATAGTTTCCATGGGACGTTGACTGTTTTGAGCAGTAGTTCACTGTTGCAGTCAGTTCTTTGATGCAGTCTTTTCTGTTGTTGTTTCCAAAGCCATATGTCCCAACTGCTTTGTACCGAAGCTCAGGGGGCCCTACACAGAATACTACAACTGGGTAATTGGCACTAAGCATCCACAGATGAGGGATACCATTCGTCGTTTTGTTTTTCTGACGGTGTTACTTCACTCAGCATGATGTCCTCTAGCTCCAGCCATTTTCATGCAAAGCTCGTGATGTCGTCTTTTCTTTACTGCTCTAGACTCCATTGTGTAGATGTACCACATTTTCTCTATCCATTCGTCAGTTGATGGGCATTTTAGGTTGGTTCCAGCCTTCTTGGCTATTGTGAACAGAGCTGAAAAAAACATGGCCGTGCATGTATCTCTGTGGTGGCGAAAGTCTTGAGGGTACATGCGCAGGAGTGGTATGGCCTGGTCGGGTGGCAAGTTCATTACAATCTTCCAATGGTTCTCCACACGGCTTTCCATATTGGCTGTACCGGTTTACATTTCCACCAGCAGTGGATGAGTGTATCCCCTTTCCCCACAACCTCTCCAGCACTTGGTATCATTTGTTTCTTTGATCCTAGCCAGTCCTTACTGGAGTAAGATGATATCTTAAAGTGGTTTGATTTGCAAATTTCCTTAATGATTAGTGAGTTGAGCAAGTTTCTTGAGGGGTTTTCTCAGCATCTCTAATTCGCCGGCTTGTGAAGTCTCGTGTTCAGTTCGTTGCTCCTCTATTGAGCAGGTCGGTTTTGTCTTTTTTCTTTTGTTTTTTTTTGAGTAGTTTATATGATTCTGGAAATCAATGCTTAGTCAATGTATCTGCAGTGAAGGTTTCTCCCACGCTGTGGGATTTCTCTTCACTTCCGTGACTGTTTCTTTGAGTCAGAAGCTGTTTGAGTTTGTGATTAGGTCCCATGTGTCAATTGTCGACTTAATTCTTGCACAGCTGCTGTCTGATTTGGAAGTCTTTTCCTACGCCTATGTCCTGTGTAGTCTGCTGCCAACTTTTTCTTCTATCACCTCAGAAGTTTGGGGTTTCAACTTGGAGGTCTTTTATCCATCTGGAAAGTTGACTTTTGTACAGGGTTGAGAGGTAGGGTTAATTTCATCTTCTACAAGTGGTTGATCCAGTTTTGCCAACACCACTGGCTGAAATGCTGTCTTTTTCTCCATTGTTGGTTTCTTGGCCCCCGTGTCAAATATGAGATGGCTGAAAGTGTATGTGCTCAGATTTGGATCTTCGGTTTTGTTCATGGGCAAGGTTCCTGTTTTTGTGCCAGTACCAGCTGTTTTTATAACTATAGAGCCCTGTAGTATAAGTTTTAAAAAGCTGGTATAGAGGGGCTGGAGTGATGGCCTAGCGGTTAAGAGCGCCGACCGCCTTGCAGAGGACACAGTTTGATTCCCTCGCATCCACATGGCGCCGAGAGCCGTTCTGACTCCAATTCCAAGAGAACGCCAGTTCCAGAGGGGAGTCCCGACGCCCCTCTTCTGACCCCGCGGCAATTGCACGTCACGGTGCACAGACTTCATGCAGACAATACAGTCATACACATACGGGAAATAATAAAATTAAAAAAAAAAAAAAAAAAAAAAAATCTGGTATAGAGATTCCCTCCTGTGTAGCTCTTTTTCACTCAGGATTGATTTGGCTATTCGGGCCTTTTGTTCAATGAATTTAAGAACTTGTGTTTCCAAGCCTGTGAAGAAACTCTTGGGGATTTTGATTGGGAGTGCGATTAAATCTATACAATAGTTTTGGTAATGGCCATTTTTTACAATGGTAATTTTCCCAATCCATGAGCAGGGGAAGTTTTTCCATCTTCGAGGAGTCTTCTTCATTTCTTCTTTAAGGGTTTAAAATTTTTGTTTGTAGAGGCTTTGGTTCCTTTGGTTAGGTTTGTTCCTAGGTATCTTTTGTTTTTGAGGCTATTGTGAGTGGGAAGGTCTCTTGAATTTTTGCTCAGTTGCTTGTTGTTGGTGTAAAGAAGGCCGATTGATTTTCTAAGTTAATTTTTGTATCCGGCCAGTTTGCTGAAGCTGTTAATCGTTTCTAGGAGTTTTCTGGTGGGAGTTTTTTTTTTGCATCTCTTAATAAACAATCATATCATCAAATAGGGATAGTTTTGACTTCCCTTTGCCAATTAGTACGCTTTAATATCCTTTTTCTGCCGTATGCTTAGCAAGTGTTTTTAGCACTATGTTGAAGAGGAGCTGTGGGTGATAGGGGGCAGCCTTGCCGAGTTCCTACCTTTAAAGGGAATTTTTTTTTTTTTTTTTTTTTTTTTCCATTTAGGATGATTTGGCTGTGGGTTTCCTATATAAGGCTTTGATTATCTTGAGGATTGATCCCTCCAATCCAATTCCTTCGAGGACTTTAAGCTGAAGGGCTGCGGGATTTTGTCAAAGGCTTTTCAGCATCAATTGCGAGGAGGGTGTGGTTTTTGTCTTTGAATTCGTTTATGTGTTTGAGATGTTTTATTGATTTTCGTATGTTGAACCATCCATTTCATTTCTGGTATGAATCCAACGTGGTCTGATGGATGATCTTTTGATGTGGTCTGTATGCGTTTGCCAGATTCTGTTTAGAATTTTTGGCATCTGTGTTCATGAGGGAGATGGGTCTATAGGCTCTTTTAGTTATGTCTTTGCCTGGTTTTTGGTAATAGAGTGTGTTGGCTTCATAGAAGGAATTTGGGAGAGTCCCTTGATTGTATACTGCTAAACAGTTTCAGAAATAAGGGTTGTAGGGATTTTGGAAATGTTTTATAGAATTCTGCTGGAACTGTCGTGGGCCCTGGGCTTTTTTAGTTGGGGCTTCTTACTACATCCTCTATGTTATGTTATGGGTCTGGTGTAAGCTGCTTGGTCCGCGCTCTTGGCCAAGCTTGGGTGATTCCCAAGATTTCAGATATTAGTCCATTTCCTTCTAGATTTTCAAACTTGGTAGAATATAAGTTTTTGTAGTATTCCCATATAATTTTCTTGATCTTTTCCGTGTCCGTTGTGATATTTCCCTTTTCATGCCAGATTGTAGTGATTTGGAGTTGTTCATTCTTTCTTTTTGTTAACTGGGCTTTAGAGGTCCTGTCTATCTTGTTTATTCTTTCAAAGAACCAACTTTTGGATTCATTGAGTTTTTTGTATTGTTTTCTTTGGTTTCTATTTCATTGAGTTGCTGCTCTGATTTTGTTATTTCTTCCTGTCTGTTGGCATTTAGGGTTCATCTGTGTTTGCCTCTCAAGTGCTTTTAAGCTGTAGTGTTAGATCATTAACTTGTGCTCGTTCTGGGGGGGGTTTTTCTAATGTAGGCACCCAGGCTATAAATTTCCTTTAGGACTGCTTTTAAGGTAGCCAATAAGTTGTTGTTGTGTTGTATTGTCATGGTCATTCAGTTCCAGGAATGTTTTTATTTCTTTCTTTATCTCTTCCGCTTGACCCAATTATTATTCAAGAGTGTGTTGTTTAGTCTCCTTGTGTTCCTTTAGGCAGGAGGCGTGTCTGGTGGTTGAGGTTGACTTATTGCACTGTGGGCTGACAGGATGCATGAAATTATTTCAATCTTTTTGTTTTGTAGAGTTTCTTCTGTGTCCCCCAGGATGTGGTCAATTTGGGAGAATGTTCCGTGGGGTGCGAGTATAAGTGTATGCTCTGGTATTAGGATGAATGTTCGGTAGAGGTCTATGAGGTCCATTTGGTGTATCATATCGTTTCATTTCAGATGTCTCTCTGTTTTAGTTGTTGTCCTGTTTACCTATCCAAAGGACCATTGGGTATGAAATCTCCCACTATGAGTGTGCTGGGGTTTGTCTGTGACTTGTGGTCTGGAGAATTGTCTTTATAAGTTTGGTGCAACCAGAATTTGGGGGCATATATGTTCGTAATTGTGAAATCTTCTTGTGGGATTGTTCCTTTGATGAAAAATGTAATGGCCTTCTTTCTCTTCTGAGTTCCTTTTACTTTGAAGTCTATTGTTTTTGTATCAGATATTAAAATAGAAACCCTGCTTTCTTTGGTACCATTTGCTTTGGAATATTTTTTGTCCATCCCTTCACTTTAAGGTGGTGCCTGTCCTTAAGGAGATTGGTTTTCTTGCAGACAGCATATCGATTGGTTTCTGTTTCCTAATCCAGTCTCCCAGTCTATGTCTTTTGATGGGAATTTAGTCATTAATATTTAAGGTTATGACTGTAGGTTTGTGTTTGCTTCCTTTTTGCTTATTATCCATCTGCGGTTTTGATTTAGGTTTCTACTTCGGCAGTTATGCTTTTTATTGATTTTTCTTCTAGTTGGCCTGGGGGTGGTTGCTCCTTTCTTCTGTTCTTTGGATTGCGTCAAGTATTCCTCTGAAGGGTTGGTTTTCCGGACATGTATTCTTTCAAGTATTTTATGTCATGGAAGATTTTCCTCTCTCCGTCCACTATGATTGGACTTTTGGCTGGGTATAGTAACCTGGGCTGGCCAATCCTTGTCCTCAACACTGGGAATGCTTGGATCCATGTTCTTCTTTGGCCTTCATCGTTGCTGTGAGAATGCCGTTGTTTATTCTGATAGGTTTCCCTTATAGGTCACTTGTTGTTTTGTTCTCTTTCGCGTTAGAATTTTCTCTTTGTTTTGGGTTCCAGCATTATTAACTATGATGTGGCCGTGAGAATTTCTTTCTGATCTTGTTGTTTGGAGTCTATGTGCTTCTTGTATTGGTAGTTGGTATTGTCCTTTTTTAGTTTGGGGGATTGTGCATTCTATTATCCTGTGAAGATCTGATCAATACCTATTCTCTTGGGAATTCTTCTCCTTCCTCTTCATTCCTATGATGGCGAGGTTTGATCTTTTCATCATAGTGTCCCACAGCTCCTGGTTGTTCCATTTTTGTATTGTTTAAATTTTTGCATAATCTTCCCTTGAGTTTTAGTTGTTCTTTGTTGTCCCCAGGTCTGATATCTTTGTTTCCTGGTTCCCTCAATTCTGACTTCTGGAGAGATTTCTTCATCCTTTCCTCTGAATGGATGAGTGTTTTGATTTCCATTATTCAATTTCCTCTTCATGATCTCTTTAGTGTTGCTATTTCTCTTTTCGGAGCTCTTCATCTCATTTTTTGTAAGCATCTTTTGTTTGCTGTGTTGGTTTCTTTTTCTTTTTCAGCAATGGGATCTTTTCAGTGTTCTCTACATTCCGTTCCGGAGCTTGTCATTACTCTCTCTCTGGGGGGAGGGGGGGGGGGGGGGGGGGGTCCTCATACTCTTTTCTTAGTTCTTATTTGTTCTATTTGACTTTTGTTGGTTCTTTAAATTTCCGCAATTGTTGTTTCTGATGTCTGTGTCCTGGGGCATCCCCGGGGGGGATCCCTACTGCAGGAGTCATCCATAGGGTTGGTAAAGCTTGCGTGCGGATTATCCGCCCCTTATCCAAGCTGTAGTCTCTCTTCCGGATCCTGGCATATGGGCTTTCACTTGCCTGTATTCCAATGGTGAGTCCCTGAATGCCATCTCAACTGGTTGAAGGCTTGCTGGTTCTTGCATCCTTCAGATCTTCTTCGTAATCTCAGTTGGGGGGGGGGGGGGCCTCGTTCAGCCCGCGCCCCCGGCACCTTACTGCTGGGCTCAGGAGAATCTCAAATCTCAAGAGTCACACAAGCAGTGCCTTTAAATACGGCTGGGAGGATAACTACGCCCCACAGCCCATAGATCTAATCCAAGCCAAAGAACCACCCTTTAATCCCAGCTGGGGGGCATAACTCCAACCTCACAGCTACAAAGGCTCAATCAAACCAAAGAAGCAGGACCAAACGATCAGCAAATAGCCTCGCCAGGCACCCAGTTCCTAGCCTGTCTACCCCTCTTCCTTCCGGCTGGGCTCAGGAGTCTACCGTAACTTAGTAATCTCATTATTTGTTATCAGTGACGAGTAGAAGGGTAGAGAAGTAAGAACTTTTTTTTGGTTTTGGTTTGGTGTTTGGTTCGATTTGGGTTTTGTTTTGTGGTTTTTTTGTTGTTGTTGTTTTTTGTTTTCTGTTTTTTGGTTTGAGACAGGGCTACCCTTTAGCCCCAGTTAGCCTGGCACTAGCCCTATAGACCAGGCTGTCCTTGAATTCACAGAGATCGCCTGCCTCTGCCTCCAAAGTGCTGGAATTAAAGGCGTGCACCACCACACCCGGCTTACTGCCATGGGGGTGCTGGAGCTGCTGGGAATCAAACCCAGGTCCTCTGCAAGAGTAGTTGGTGCTTTTAACTGCTGAGCCATCTCTCCAGCCCCGAGGGTAGAACATTTTAATTTGATCTTTTCATTTTCAATTGAGGCATGTTTTTATTTGTATATGATTTTTATTTTTTTGTTTTGTTTTGTTTTGTTTTATGTGGACTAGTGTATTGCCTGCATGTATGCAGGTGCACCTATGCCATCCCCACAGAGGTCAGAAGAGGGCATCAGATCCCCTGGAACTAGAGTTATGGATGACTGTTAGCCACTATGCAGGTGCTGGGAATTGAACCCAGGTCCTCTGCAAGAGCAGCCAGTGCTCTTAACTACTGAGCCATCTCTCCAGCCCCTTCTTTGTATATGTTTGATTTCATATCTTTTTAAATACTAGAGATTGAGCCAAGTGGCTTTTTGATGCCAGCCAATTGTTCTACCAACTGAACTGCATCCCTGCTCCCTGTTGAGTTAATATCCTGTATCAGAATTCCACCCAGAATTTATTTGAAAAAAGTTCTAAATCTAAACAAAAGGCACCCATACAGACACATACATGTAATTAAAAAATAAAATAAATTCATCAGGGGACTGGAGAGATGGCTCAGCAGTTAAGAGCACTGGCTGCTCTTGCAAAAGACCTGGGTTCAGTTCCCAGCACTCATATGGTGGCTAACAACCATCTGTATCTCCAGTTCCAGGCGATCCAACACCCTCTTCTGACCTCCACAGGTAGTGCGTGACACAGCTACACTTACACACATACAGGCAATTCACTCACACACATAAAATAAAAATAATAAAATATAAAAATAAATTTTAAAAATTCTTAGTTTTTTTTTATTTTTTGTGTTTACTCTTTAACTGTCTCACTGTGAAGTATAGTCTTTAAGAGCCTAGTGCTGAAGGTCACTTGAAAGTATTCTCTGATTCTCTGGTGATTATGCCAACAACTTTATAAATGGTAAAGTCCATTGGGAAGAATATGATTCGTGATTTTCTTTTTTATTAAATCTTGTTTTTTACTACATAAAACAGACTGTTAAATCATGACTTGAGATACATTTGGAATATGTTAACATCTTTTATCTTCATTATCCTCTTTTCACTCCTTTCTCCTAGAGTTAACTCACTGAATAGACTTGGCTGATCTGGAATTTGCTTTGTAGACTGGGCTGGCCTCAAAGTCACAGAGATCCGCCTGCCCCTGCCTCTGGAGTACTGGAATTAAAGTGGTGTACCACCACACTAGTCTCTCATTGCTTTTTTTTTAATTGCATTGTAGTCTTCCATTGTATAGATCTGCTGCAGTTTAATCAGTCCCCATATTGGTAGAATTTGGGTTGTTGTAGTCTTTTGCTGCTACAAGTTGTGTTGTCATTGATATATTTATGCATACACTGAAGTTTTTTTCTTACTAGGTATTTTGACCAGCGTGATCTAGCTGATGAGCCGTCTTGATACAGCTTGTTTCTGAGGGAGAGAAGATACTTCTGCTGAAGGTAGCCTGAGTCTGAGGAAAAGCAATGCCAATTTAAGGAGAGAGTACACCATTTCTTCACTATGTGGAGGGTCTAGTCTTAATCTGTGCAACTCAGTTTTATATTCGGAATATAGACTGAATCTGGCTCTGAAATAGCTAAGAAAAATCCCACCTGATACCTGAGGAACAGTTTGAATACTTCAATCACATGCATTGAAAAGAAACCCAATGCAACTCATTACTAAAGCAGCTCATCGTAAAAACTGAAGAGATTTTATATAGGCATGCGGTGCTGTTTCATTGTTTGTTTACATGTGTATATAAAAATATTTGTTGGAAATATATTTTTTACTCAAATTTCATTTGACTCTTGAACAAAATAAAAGATAGTGAGTCCTGAGAACTATAGTTCATACAGAACTAATGAGGTCTTCACCTTTAAGCTCTGTGCTTTTAGTTTAAATGTGTAACCACCAAACTTTTTCTAGAAAGCCATTTTCAGTAACGTCCTCATAAGCTGCACATGGCAGTGCCTGCTCAGTGTTACCTTAGCATTCAAGGGCTCCAAGCCAGTTTAGATTCCATAAGACCCTGTCTCAGGAAGAAAAAAAAAAGGCTGGGGGGAGGGGAAGGACCGGGACCTGTAAGATGGATCCATGGTTAAGAGTCCTTGCTACTCTTACAGAGGACCCAGGTTCAGTTCCCAGCACCGACAATGTAGCTAACAGTTGTCTATAACTCCAGTTGCAGGGATTTAATAGATTCTTCTGGTCTCTTGAAGCACCAGACATGCATGTTGTGCATATACACACATGTATAAATAAATGAATCTTCAAAATAAAATTGTAAAACAAAAAAGGAAGTGTTTTAATTTTCTGTCAACAGGCTAGAGATGATTCAGTGGTTAAGAGCCCTGGCTGCTCTTCCAAGGGACCCGGGTTTGGTTCTCAGCATGTTACGTAGTGGCTAACAACCATCTGTAATTCCAGTTCCAGAGGCTCCAACATTTTTTTTTTTTTTGGCCTCCAAAGGTATTTCGCAAAACAGGTGCACTTACATACATGCAGGCAATACTCTCAAACACATAACAAAAAAATTTTCTCTCAAATCTTTTACCACAGTTTGTGTATTTCTACATCAAGTAGGAATGCTTTCTACCTGAAGCAATAAAAATGATAGTTATTCTGCCTGACGAGGTGGCACACGCCTTTAATCCTAGCACTGGGGAGGCAGAGGCAGGCATATCTTTGTGAGTTCAAGGCCAGCCTGGTCTACAGAGTGAGTTCCAGGACAGCTGGGGCTACAGGGAGACCCTGTCTCCTAGCACTGGGGAGGCAGAGGCAGGAGTATCTTTGTGAGTTCAAGGCCAGCCTGGTCTACAGAGTTGAGTTCCAGGACAGCTGGGATTACAGGGAGACCCTGTCTCAAAAAGACCAAAAAAAAAAAAAAAAAGTGATAGTTATTCAAATAAGTGTTATCATTTTCACAGAACAAAAGTCTCAATAAACTGGCTGGCCATAAGCAGTTTAGTGACTCAGATTCCCTTAACTTACTCCTCTTAGCCAGACTGTCACTTCAAGCTGAATGTGGCAGTGTACAGGGACCTTGAATATATTGTAGCCCAGGCTGGTTTTGAACTGCCAAACCCCTGTTGAAATTGCATGCATCAGCTAATGTGGTGGTACACTCCTTTAATCCCAGCACTTGGGAGGCAGAGGCAGGCAGATCTCTGTGAGTTCAGTGCCAACCTGGTCTACATAGTGAGTTCCAGTCCAGCTGGAGCTACAGGAAGACCCTGTCTGAAAAACACACACACAAAAAATTACATGCATGTTCCATCATGCCTGGACACATGTTTACTCAACTACATATGGCACCAATGAATGCTTAATCAAACAGAACCCTCATGTACATTTCATACTTTTTCTTAGCTTTGTGAAAATGGAATTGCTGAGTTAGAGGATAAATATGCTTTTAGTTAAATGTACTCTTATAAATACAAACACTAATCCTTATGGTATGCACTATAAATATTTTTCCCTCTTCCCAAATTTTCATGACACTTATAGCCAAATGTAGGGGGGTGGGCAGTGTTTGGTTGATGTGGTTTGGTTTTGGGAGACAGTGTTTCCCTTTGCAACTGAGTTTAGCCTCAAACTGGTAGCATTTTCCACCTCGGGATTCTAAATGCTAGGAATACAGGCAGACAACAGCCCAGACTTCAACTTGTTTTGATTTTTGTTTTAATCTGTTGAGATGGTGTCTCAAGTATCCCAGCTGGCCTCAATCTTTGCACACCTGTGAAGGTTTATCTAACACCGTTAACTCCTGGTCCTGCCTATAAGAAATTATCTTGACTGCATTAATTGACACAAGAGACGTGCACTAGATATGGGCAGAGCTGTCCCATGAGTAGGGGTCCTGGACTGAACAAAAGTAATAACACTTCTGAGTATGACATGATTTGTGAATACTGTGAGTCCTTGTAGATGCCCAACACAGTTGTATAGCAAGAAAATATAAAGCCAGAGTTTTGTCAGATGCTATTTGTTACCTTTCTCTTGTAGTAAGATACCATGATCAAGAGAACTTTTCCAAAGAGTCCATAATGGGAGTGTGGAGGGGAGGGCAGAGACCTCAAGCAAAGCCATACCTAAAATCTCCCAAAACCACACCACCAACTGGGGACAAAATGTCCAACTATTCAGAGCCCACAAGGGGGCATTCTCATTCAAATCACCACAGACCAAAAGTCCTCTTAATGAATTACCGTTTTAACAGACTATACTCCATATTTCAATATATGAGTATTATAATAAGACTAAATTAATAGACCAAAGATGCAATGTCCTTAACACTGTTCTGGTCAATGAAATCTGAATAAATGCAAAAGGTGTTGGTGCATTTTGATTTCAACTGTGAAGTCAGAGCCCATCACACACCACTTGAAATATCAAATTGGTCTTTGCAAATGTCCTATTATCTATTTTCTCTTAATTATGAATCACATTTACCATTTTTCACCATTTCTTGTTTTTAATATCTATATATGTAAATTACATAAGTGTCTCAGTTATGTATACAGTGTACTGATGACAAGGAAGCAAACTAAAATATCCTCAAATATTGCTTTCCACTTTGGTGAATTATTAAAATTTAAAATTATTAAAACCAAATATTATTTGATGTCTATTCTATTAGCAACCTCTGGTATGTCTTACTGTGTTAGTAGCTGCAATCATCATCTTGTACATTAGGCTTCTAATTTCATTAATCTTACATTATTGCAGTCTTTACTTAGCAAAGTTTCTATTGGACCCACTTCACACGCACACACACACACACACACACACACACACACACACACAGCCTTCCCTGTACTCTCTCCCTCCATATCATTATATAATATTCCTAAACAAGAGAAGTAAAGATGAAGGTAGATTAGCAGTACAATTGGGAATCCAAGTTCAACTTGCTGTATCAGATGAGGCATTAGTATGGATAGAACAAGTCAGAAAAATGATGGTCCTCACTTGCTTTCCCTTTGTAGCCAGGATCCACAGGCCATGAGATGGCCATGAGAGGGTGTCAGCACATTTAGGGTAGATCCTCCCTGCTTAGTGAAACATTTAGGAAACACCCTCAGACATACTCAGAAGTATGTTTCCATGCTGATTCCAAATCCATTCAAGCTGATAGTGATAAGTCATCACAGTAAGGAAGATGAAATCACAGCTCTTTCCTCCCTGTTCCCTGCTCCGTCATTTATGTGTTTGACTGAAATATGCAACTAAACATTAAAATTCAATACATTGCACATAGCTCTTATTTTCTTGCTTTCTTTCTGAAAATAATTTGGGTTTGTTTTTGTTTTTGTTTTCGTTTTGGCTTTTTTTTGGTCTTTTTGAGACAGAGTCTCCCTGTAGCCCCAGCTGTCCTGGAACTTGCTCTGTAGACCAGGCTTCCCTTGAACTCACAGAGATCCACCGGCCTCTGCCTCCCAAATGCTGGAATTAAAGGCATGAGCCACCACGTCCAGCTCAGAAAATTATTCGTATTGGTGGTATTCTGTGATTATAAATTGTGAGAAGTTCTGAAAAAAACACTAAGCTAATTTTCTCTTAAAAAATTTGCCCTCCCCAAAAAAGCAGGGGATCGTGGCGCATGCCTTTAATCCTAACACTTGGGAGGCAGAGGCAGGCGGATCTTTGTGAGTTCAAGGCCAGCCTGGTCTACAGAGTGATTTCCAGGACAGCTGGGGCTACAGGGAGACCCTGTCTCAAAAACACACACACAAAAAAAAATTGTCCTGGCTTCTTAAGGATTTTGAACACAAACAGAATAGAAAGAAGCATTAATTGTTGTGCTTTAATGTTCTATTTCAGGGCTTGTGAAACTGGGACATAGTACTACATATAATACCCTGTCAATAAGCAAAAATAATTAGTTCAAAGTCTTAACCCCAAATCCATATGCTCTTCTGAGTTTGAAGTATGTTCTTCTTTTTTTTTTTTTTTCTCTCTCCAACAATCCTCCAGTAACTTCAGGTGAAGATGGAGGACTACTGGGGGGGTGAGACAGGCCAGACTTGTGGACTGAGCAGCGGGTACGGATGAGGGGGGTTTCAGAAAGCCTCTTAAACAGAGGAGTGAGGGAATGCCATTGTGCTACCCAGGCTGTATCATGGAGAGACCGAAAGTAAAGGAGGGAAGATAACAGACGCAGGGGTGCTTCTGGACCTCATTTGGTGACATGGAAGGGAAGGGCCCCAGTGTGGAGCACGGGCCAGGATGGAGACGTAGGGAACTATGGTGTCTGATGGTTGGTTTGTTGGGTGGATTTCCACAGGAGGGGTGGACAAGGGCCTGTCGAACAAATGACATTTTATAACAGCCTATTAAAAAAAAGAAAAAAGAAACAACAGAGAAACTGGAAATCATAATGGTTCTAAAAGATATATGTGTGGCAGCAATATGCATTTTTGGAGTGATCGCTAGAGTTTGGGAAGGNTTTGTTGAAGTCATTGCCTGCTTAAGGAACAACAGTTAGCTAGTTGGCTCCCTCCCTCAACACGTGTCGCATTCCACCGCTCTGTAAGTTGTCAACTCTGCTAAAACTCTCTTTTGTCTAGCACTCAGAGTCCTTCCTAAATCAGCTCCCCAGCCTCGGTGCACTACGGCGACGTCTCCCAACTCTGGTATGACCAGGAACTTGACGCCATTGTGTAACTCCACACAATGTCTAGAATCTCTCCGGCACCTTCCCTCTGCTCTCCCCATAATCGCTTTAACGGTTCCTACTTAAAAGGCACGTGTGCGAACAGTCGTCTGGCTTTAAAGGATGGCTATCCTTTGGTTTCTTTGTTTTGTTTTGTTTATAATTATTTTTATTATTATCTTTTTTTTTTGTTGGGGGTTTTTTTCTAGAGAGGAGTATCCCTGCTTAGCCCTAGAGCGTCCTTGATGTCAGCAAATCACTGCTGCGATAGACCAGGCTCGTTGGCCTTGAATACCTTCTACAAAAGCATCCGTCCCTGCCGTCTGTCTACAACATCTTTCTCCCTCCCCTCAACATACTCTTATTGGTAGGATTGAATACGGCTATGGCAGCCACTGTCACCGTGCTAAGATGGAGCTTCTTTCAGGGTCGGCCATGTTGAGGTTGCGCGAGGTAATTGAACTCCCCCAGTCCTCCTAGTGCTAAAGACCAGCGGGCACTCTCTTTTTTTGTTTCTTTTTATATTTTATATTTATTTATTATGTGTATGAATGTGTACGTGTCTACATGTAGGTGGGTTACACCTTTGTGCATGCCAATGCCGCGTTGAGGTAAGTAATCGAGAGGTGTCAGATTCTCTGGGATCTGTCAGTTAAAGACAGCCTCAGCTGCTTATGGGTGCTGGAAAACCACCAGGGTCCTCTAAAAGAGCAGTCGGCGCTCTTAACCAACTAGGCCATCTCTCCAGCCCAAAGTCAAGCACTCCTTAAACCACTGAGCACATCTATCTTCTCAGGCCCCTAAAAACTATTATATGCTGTCACTCTATCATCTGCTAATCTTTTGTCTTTCATCATCTACAGCTGCCTGTACGTCACTTCACTTTTTCTGTATAACCATGTCTAGAATTCCCGTTTTCCATTAAGGCATCTTTGAGGTCAAATGTCCTATACATTACAGATAGGAGTAATTACATGTAGTCTAGCTTGTAGGCAGCAGATAAAACATAACTTAATATCACTATGCACATTCTTAGCAAAGGGTAAACACCATACAAATAAGGTTCAGTTCTCATAGTCACATTAAATGTACAGGAAAATATATGTTCCAGTTATGCTGAGGGAACAGGACGTTTCAAGGTTCCTGAAAGGATAGCCTTTCTATTTCCAATCTAACCTCTCACAGCAGATGAATCTGACATAGTAATCGAAGGCTCATTGAAAATACACAAGAAATGTGACTTATTGACACTTTTAATGTAAATATGTGAAAAGAGAGGAGGAAATGGGGGAGGCACTGAAGGTCACAGCAAGAGAGGAGTTCACAGTTCCTAAGAAGGCAGTCCCTGGCTTAGATTCACTTGACTGTTAGCTCTTGATGAACCATCTCTCAGCGTTTCAAAACCATCACAAAAGAAAAAAGTAGATTGTAGACCAGGGTAGTCACCACTAGCTGATGACAGATTTCATAAGAGGAAGAGCAATCATTGTGTCTTCACCATCACTTCTCTTTTTTCATTGATCGTATAAAGAATTTCCTTTATTTACTTCATAATAAAGCTTGTAAATCAGATTTCGAAATGTACCTTCACAGAGACCAACTGGAAAAGTCTGTAGTACTATGCAAGAATTCTACACTTTATAGTGTAAGACAGCAGTCAACAACATACCAGTACTCAGAGTTCTTGCCTATCTTGCCCTGGAGTGTTGGCATTGCTACACTATGGCATGCATGTTTGTTCTTCCAGTAAATACAGTTTTTTTTTTTTTGTTTTTTTTTTTTTCTTTTTGTGCTTGGTCTCGTGACAGTTCCTTAGATTGGTGGAACCCTCTTGGACCACAGGCCTTACTAATTTGCATGCTCCCATCTAGGAGTTCATTACAGCGTTTCCTTTACGCAGATAGTAGCGATAGCACGCTGTTTTTTTTTTTTTTTATGGTCTTGAGTTTCGCCTGCATGTGTGTTAAGGTCATACCAGTTGCACTCAAATCCATGTGCAAAAGTGTGTGGTCTGGCTTCGTATTCCACTGGACCTTGGAGTTATCTGGACATGTTAATGCCATAAATGTGCAGTGGACTAGGTAACCAAACCTGCACCCTGTGCAAGAGCAGGCCAGTGCTTCTTAGCTCGCTAGACCCATCGTACTCTAGCCCCATATTAATTTGTCTTTATTTATGAAATTCTGTATTATTCTCTTGGCGGAATAATTTCGCCATTCCCTTTAGGAGTATGAGACAATAAGCCTTTAGATTCTACCTCTGAAACCTAGAAAGCGATTCATTTAGTTTAGTACAATGCATGTTCTTTTTATTTTATTCTTGTTTATTTTTATGTGTCATGAGGTGTACTGTCTGCATGTAGTTGGGTTGGATGCACCCGTGCACTGTGCAATGTGCTGTCAAGAGTCAGAAGTGAGGGCATCCAGAGTCCCGCTGGAAGCTGGAGGTTAAAGCCGGCTTCTTAGCCACCGTGTGTGTGTGCTCGGAATCGACACCACGGTCCTCTGTACAAGCACTCGGTGTTCTTAACTGCTGGACCATCTCTCCAGCCCTTAATGCATGTTTCTTTTTTTTTTTTTATTTTTTTTTTTTTCTGAGACAGGTCTCCCGTAGCTCAGCTGTCCTGGAACTCACTCTGTAGACCAGGCTGGCCTTGAACTCACAAAGATCACCTCTGCCTCTGCCTCCCAAGTGCGTTAGGATTAAAGGCTGTGCACCATCCAACGCCTCGAAGCTAGGCACCTAAATGCATAGTTTCCTTATTTTGGTGTAATTCATGAGAAGTAGCTGAGACGGGATTCCCCCTGACATAAGTGATCGCCAAGTGGCCACTACCTTGGTGGACCATGGAGATGCTGTGAATGAGCTTCTTGTGGACCCCCAAGGTCCCTCTTATCCTATTCTTAAATAAATAGCCATTCTGGGCTGGAGAGATGATCGCATCTTACCTAGCGAGTTGAGGCGCCAACCGGCTTCTTACAAGAGGACCAGGTTTCGATCCCAGCCACCCCACATGGCGGCTCCGAGAGGAAACCAGTCTGATAACTCCAATTTCCAGGAGAACTCCTATTCCAGGGGATCGAAGAGACCCTTAATTCTGACCTGCGCATGGATGCACGACGAGGGTGCACAAACTTGCATTGCAGACAGTACATTCATACATTCATACGGAAATAAATAAAATTAATATAAAAAATTTAAAAAAAAAAGCCTTCTGATTTGCCCTCAGGTTTTCTTTGATTAGTCTATTCTGCCCTTTTCCCTTTCAGCATCCTGCATCTGAAAGCGTGACAGAACTTTCCATCATCAGCCCCTGTGCTGACTCTACATCATTCCTGCTTTGTGATAGCTTCTAGCTGCCATGCTGATGATGGTTTTCTTTTGGCAGCTATGATTTTATGAACAGCCATAGTGATTTGTAGCATGCATTATTTTTTCCTCCAAAGAGTGTGCTTTTCCTTAATTATTCTAGAAGAATTATTAATCATAATAGCAATTGCTTTCTGTCCTTGTTCCACTGTATGATAGTCTTGTGTTAGCCTGGATATTGAAATAAAGGTAGTACGAACCATGTAATGTTTTTATCTGTGAAAGCGAGTTTCTAGCTGTGTGAACAGGGAATGCATGGAACACAAAGGTTTGCATCTGTTTAAAACCACGTTCTAAAACTACACAAGAATGAGCAACTCAACTTGCCATTTATTCCAACATCGTTTAATATGAATAATAACTTCAAAAAATATCAGAGAAATAACAGTCTTACTTTAAAGAGCACCACATTGGGAAGAGATTCCAAAATCAAAGCAAATCCATAGCCTCACTAGTAATATATCACATATGGTTGGAAAAGGTATACTTGCCAGCACACTAGGAGAAAATGCTCAGTGAAAATTGAGTATGGCGTTGGAAATGAAATTAGTATAACCTAACATAGTGACGTTGTTAAAGCAGAATGAAGATGGCTTAAGATCTTTTTTACTCCGTTCCAGACATAGCAGCTGTTAGTGTATTGGGTTAAGCTAGCAAGTAAAGTACAAAGAATATAATCACTGTCTCATTTTTGCTGTTTGTTCATGATTCTTTTGCTAGACCCAGTGTTTGTCATTCAGATGTTTTCAAAGCTAAAATTGCAACCATAGAAATGCTTTTGTATTTCCTTTTGGCTGGACAAAGAACTTGTTCTTAAGCGTATAGCATAAGGTATAGATGTTTTTCAGGTACTAGCAGGTCATGACCCTACTTATGATACATGAAAGATATGTTGGTATTAGATATTCCACATGTGCGTCATGAAAGTTTTTAAGTTTTGAGTAGGCATTCCCTTTTTTTGTTTTACTTTTGGCTTTGAAAGTGTGGAAAGTACTGTGGAGTGTTCAGTGGACAAGTCAAAGCCCTGGAGTAGGTCCATGAGGACCTGCGATAGAGGGCAGCAACCTGCCCTCCCCTGTGGGCAACAGTGTGTCCAGCTCTAGAAGACATTCTGCACTTCGGCAAGTGCCTTTATCAGGAGGGTGCATTCCTCCTTGGTGTCCTGTCTGGTTCCTCCCTCTCTGATGATCCTGGGCCATACATCAGTTGTCTTGCCACACAGCATTTTCTTCTCCAGAGAATCTATATGATGATTTCTGTAGTTGATGGCCTCTTCCCTTGGTTGGTATGCTATAGCTTTACATAGAACTTTTTAGGAACACCATGTGTGGTTGAGCACAGAAGGTGAGAATCTTGTATTGAATAGTCTCTAGAAGGTAAGTTCCTGAACTGGGTGGATATTGATCTGGTATCCTGATAGTACCATTTGGCAGAGTACGAGGCTGTGCCTTTCAGATTCTGATTCAATCTTACAGGAGCCACCTTTGTCCATTTTCCCTTCTGTTTGCCCTCTTTCCTCTCCAAGGAGTATCAGGGTAGTGCTTTCGGGTAGGATTGGTGTTCTTACTCGTAGGTCCAGAACTTTTGGTTCTTGATCTATCCAAGGACACATGGGCTTGTCTCCAATTGAGATTAGATTTCTACCAGGTGGCTGCAGATCCAGCTATATCAACTGATGGAAGCCTTTACATCTGCTGCATCCTACATGGTGATTGAGGGACCCAGGCTTTTTATCTGATTCACGAGAGATTGAATGCTGTTTGTGTTCCCTTCCCTATTACAGGAGGAGACTGGTCATTTGAGGTGTATTATGTCACCTTCCTTCTCCTCTCTTCCTTGCGATTGCACGTTTCCAGGAGGCCATGGTGGTCCAGGGCTGGAGCAGAAAGCCCAAGGTTCACACTCTGCAATCAGCATCCAGGAAGTTCACCATCACTTCTAGAGACACTGTCTCTGCTACCTGTCCCCAGCTGCATATCTATCCATTAGTTCTTAGTGCCATCTTTATTTGAAAACATTACACATTATATATACACCTTTTCTCAAGCCAGATTATTCATTTTGTCTCGTTCTTTATAGCTGTGTTTGGATTACTTTCAGCTGCTATGGGATAATTGTATTCTCTGTCGGAGGTGAGGGTGAGTTCTTTGAGTACAAATTGTTTCTCTTGTAGCCTCAAGGTGAACGTAGGCACTTGCTAGTTGTAGACTAACCCTGCCTTGACTCTCACAGAGATCCGCCTGCCTCTGCCATCCCACAGTCGCTGGGGACTAAAGGCACTGCTCACCACACCACGCCCCATTCATATTCTATAATCAGGTCTTAATGGATAATGCAGATTACAACGTTTAAATTTATGTACAGTTTTAATGAATCTTGCCTAATCCAATTTAACTGCACATCTTGCAGGTACACTTTAAACAACCTAATTTGATTTAAATGCTTTTTATTATTCAGAAACCCATTTAATTTTGGACCTCAGATATGTCAGTCTTAACACATAAAAAGCATTAATTATTAATCCTCTTTGATAAGTAACAACGCTGTATTTAGCGTTGAACTCACAGAAAGATTTCACACACCAAGATCTCAAAGTATTATTAACAAACATTACTGGCCTTGAACTCTATAGTTCCAGGGGATCAGATGTCTTCATCTGGCCTCCTGGTACATCTGCACACACATAGAATTCAGTAACACACATCAAAAATAATAAAAATTAAAATTTATTTAAATTATTATAGAAACAATGCATATTATATACCTTGAAATCTTTGAATAAGCAATAGAACTTCGAAGAAACTGGCTCTTTTACTGAATTTTTCACATTTAAATTGTATAAATTTCACTTTCAGGGCAATAAACCACCAAGCATGAATAACATCTTCTTCTCAATTCTCAGTTCAGTGCTAGCCTGTCGTTTGAATCTGTTTTATTTATAAACCACGCTTTCCACAGAAATTTCATGACTTCATACTCTGGGAAATCCACTGATCCTACAGGACTTGATTAACACTACTTCACATTTTTTAACTGTTACATAAAAGAAGAGAACTGGAAACATAGCTTGGGGTAGAGGCCTTACCTATCATAAGCATGGCCCTGGGTTCAATCAGTAGCCCAGTGAAGAATGTTGCACAAATGTAAAATGTCCTATACATGCTCTGTCCTTCAGTCTGAACTCTGGGCTTTCTTGGAATACATGTGTTAGGCAAGGCATGTAGCTTCCAGCAACAGAAAGTAGTTATCACTCATATCTCCTTCAAACACGCATCTTAATAGTATTTACCAGATCACTAAAGTAAATATACGCTGACATCGTCATGAACTTTGTACGGTAAATGGATGGAACTAATAGATATTATGTTGAAAGTGACAGTAACACAGTCCCAGAAAAACAGACGACGAGGATGGCTTATGTCCCTCATTCTGTAGATTGCCTAAGTGCGGACCAAATTACCTTAGTTAGTAAGTATTTTCTTTGTGCAGAGGTTCCTTGCAGCTTTTTTTGTACCAAGTAGTTGGGATAGTGGTGCATGATGGAAAAACTAACCTCAACAAAACAAGAAAAAGACCCTGGTCAAAGACACTGACTGAACCCGGGTTGAACTCTTCCTGGCTCACAGCAAACAGTTAGCTGTCTATATCAAGAATTTTGAGACAGACTGAGAAAAAAGATTGAAAAACATGTTTGTCAGAATGAATGAGCTCTGGTAGGGAGCTTGGGGGGGGTGTAGGAGAGGGGGACAACATGGTTCTAGATTTGATTTGTCACATAACTTTGTATATATTTATATTATATTAATTAAGTATATTATTAGCTATAAATAAAAATTTATAGCAAAGCAACAACATGATATTTCCACAGTTTATCCTATGAAACAAACAACAAAAAATAGTAATTAACCTAACTAACCTTGGAGAACTCTGCTATATGGGTATGCTCTCACTCTTATCCAAAGCAAAGACTGTGAGGATAAAGATTTAAGAGTACCTAAACGAGCCAGGGCGAAATGTACACATCCTTAAAAAAAGGTGGCGAGGCACCCACGCCTTTAATCCTTAGAGGCCCTAAATACGTTGCTTTTTTTTTTTTATGTAGGAGGGAGAGTAGAAATAACAAAAGGGGGCCAGAGGGGGCCCAGGAGGTGGATCTTTGTGATGTTCAAGGCCAGCTGGTCTACAGAGCGAATTCCCAGGACAGCTGGGGCTACGGGAGGACCCTGTCTCGAAAAGACCAAAATAAATAAATTAAATAAATAAATAATAAAGAAAAAACAGACCTAACCAGTAAATCTAAATCTGTTAATTTGGACGCGTGGTGCAGACTGTGTGACTCGTTTTCTCATTAAGACCAAGACAAGCATTAGTTCTAATGAAGGGAGTTTGTTCAGCGGAAGTATTGGGAAAAAGGATCAAAGTTAGAATTGGGCTAACTTGCCTGCCTCTGTGCTGGCTTGATCACTCTTTCCGACTGTCTAAAAGATAGGATAACCCGCACATTGCAACATTGGAATTTTCCGTTTTCAGCTGCTGCGAGGGGAAAATGAGAATGCTTGCAGAATTTCTTTTTTTTTATCACCCTAACCACAAACAAATATCTCGTAATAGAAAGGGATGCGACTAGCGTGCATATACTCCCTGATTCAGTGTCTGTTGTCAGCGCAGTCTTGATGCGGAATATAGATGCACTATTCGTATACTCCAGAAAGCACATTACTATTAATAGCAGTTGCTATTTCAGTACGGTATTCTGACAAAATTACTGCCATCTCTCTAATTGTATAGACATCTCTGCTTACCAAAAGCCACAAAGACTGTTCCTTATGTGAGTTAGAAAGACTAATCTCTGGCCGGGCGTGGTGGCGCACGCCTTTAATGCCTAGCACTCGGGAGCAAGAGGCAGGCAGATCTTTTGTGAGTTCAAGGCCAGCGGTTACAAAGTGTTCCAGGACAGCTGGGCTACAGAGACCCGTGTATGTCCGAAAAATAAAAAAAAAGAAACAATTCTGCTGTGAAGAAAGGGGAGCACAATGTCGTATGTGTGGATGAGTTGTTGATCCTATTCTTACTAGTGTCACAAAAGACCACACGGACTGACAGTTCTAATAAATATACAGATGTTTGAGAGGCTTCATACTAAAATCAAGTCTACTCAGCTGCCTTCGGAACCGCAATATTGCCTTTCCAAGAACGACTGGCCTTGACATGCCGAGTTGTTCTTTTAATAAGGAGGCGCAGAGACGCAGAAGAAACCAGTGGACTACTCATCGTTCACACAAAAGATAAAAGGGCCTAGTTAGTTCTCTAGTCTTTTACAAAACAGAACTATACTCCTTACGCAAGTGCCCTTGTGGCTCCAGTGTTAATGCTGTTATATTGGGGATTTATAGTGTCCACCATAAATTTGGCTGAGGCACAGCACTTTTTTTTTTTCTTTTTGCACATGTGAATTCACAGAAGATCCCACTCCTCTGCCCTCCATGAATCGCTGTAGGTTAAAGGCACCGCTCTTCCAGCTCCGCTGGGTGCCACCCATACCAGCCCAATAGATAGTTTTTAAAACTGTTTGTTTGTTTTGTTTTGGACGACAGGGTCTCCCTAAAACCCAGCTGGCCTGAACCTCAACTCTGTAGACCAGGGCTGGCCTTGAACTCACAGAGATCCACCTGCCTCTGGCCTCGCTGAATGTTTAGGATTAAAGATGTTGCACCACCACACCCTACTTTAAACAACAACAACAACAAAAGACTGGGTCAAAGAACTGACTGAAGTGGTGAACTTCTGCTCAAAACAGTAAACTGCATCGAAAATTTTAAAAGAGACTGAGAAAAAGATGAATGCATAAGCTCTGGTGGGGCAGGGGGTGCAAAGAATGGGGAATGGGTTTTGATAATTGGATGAAATGCACAAAGCTTCAATAAAAATTGGCAAAGAAAGCCACAAATGTTTCATAGTAATGAAATATTTTTCTACTCCTTTTGGGTTTTTAAAAAAATTCTTGTTATTTGGGATTTCATATTTTATGTTTATTAACTGAATTTTAATTAATTTATTTATTTTTGGTCTTTTCGAGACAGGGTCTCCCTGTAGCCTCAGCTGTCCTGGAACTCACTCTGTAGACCAGGCTGGCCTTGAACTCACAAAGATCCGCCTGCCTCTGCCTCCCAACTGCTAGGTAGGATTAAAGGCATGTGCCACCACGCCCGGCTAAGATGGTTCTTATCCGCCATGTGGGTGCTGGGAATTGAACCCCAGTCCTCTGCAAGACCAGTCGGCACTCTTTTTTTTTTCTTTTTTAAATTTTATTTTTTTATGTGTATGAATGTACTGTCTACATGTAGGTTGGTACACCTGTGTCATGCAATGCCGCGGAGGTCAGTAGAGGGTGTCAGATTCCTCTGGATCTGTAGTTAAAGACAGCCCTCAGCTGCCTTATGGGTGCTGGGAATTGAACCCAGGTCCTCTGAAAGAGCAGTCGGCGCTCTTAACCACTAGGCCATCTCACCAGCCCCAGTCAGCACTCTTAACCACTGAGCCATCTCTCCAGCCCCTAAAACTATTTATGCTGTCACTTATCATTGCTAATCTTTTGTCTTTCACATCTACAGCTGCTGTAGTCACTCATTTTTCTGTAAACATGTCAGAATTCCGTTTTCCATTAAGGTGACAAATGTCTATACATTACAGATAGGAAATTACATGTAGTCTAGCTTGTAGGCACAGATACATACTTTAATATCACATGCACATCTTAGCAAAGGTAAAACACCATACAAATAAGGTTCAGTTCTCATAGTCACATTAAATGTACAGGAAAATATATGTTCCAGTGTGCTGAGGGAACAGACGTTTCAAGGTTCCTGAAAGGATAGCTTTCTTATTTCCAATCTACCTCTCACAGCAGATGAATCTGACATAGTAATGAGGCATCATGAAATACACAAGAAATTACTATATGACACTTTAATGTAAAATGTGAAAGAGAGGAGGAGGAAATGGGGAGGGCACTGAAGTACAGCAAGAGAGGAGTTCACAGTTCCTAAGAAGGCGTCCCTGGCTTGATTCATTGACTGTTAGCTCTTGTGAACCATTCTCAGCTGTTTCAAACCATCACAAAGAAAAAGTAGATGTAGACCAGGTAGTCATCCACTAGCTGATGACAGATTTATCATAAGAGGAAGAGCAATCTTGTGTCTTCACCATCACTTCTCTTTTTTTCATTGTGTATAAAGAATCCTTTATTTACTTCATAATAAAGCTTGTAAATCAGATTTCGAAATGTACCTTCACAGAGACCAACTGGAAAAGTCTGTGGTACTATGCAAGAATTCTACACTTTATAGTGTAAGACAGCAGTCAACAACATACCAGTACTCAGAGTTCTTATTGCCTGATCTTGCACCTTGAGTCTCGTTTGTTTGGGGCATTAGCTTTAACTTTATGCATGCTATTTTTGTTTTGTTTTCCTTTACCTAGATAATAAATTACATAATTTGTTTTTTTATTTTTTATGTCTATGAGTTTTGCCTGCATGTGTGTAAGCATACCCATGTTGCACAATGCATGTGCAAAGGTGGTGTTGGGTCCACTGGACCTGGAGTTATGGACAGTTGTTAGCCATAACATGGATGCTAGGAACCAAACCTGCACCCTGTGCAAGAGCAGCCAGTGCTCTTAGCTGCTGAGCCATCTCTCTAGCCCCATATAATTTGTCTTTTATCTTAGAAATTCTTATTATTCTCTGGCAATAATTTCCCATTCCATTAGAGTATGAGACAATAGCCTTAGATTCTACCTCTGAAACAGAAGCATTCATTAATTTAGTACAATGCATGTTTCTTTTTTTTATTTTTTTATTTTTTATGTGTATGAGTGTACTGTCTGCATGTAGGTTGGTGCACCCGTGATGTGCAATGCTGCAGAGGTCAGAAGAGGGCATCAGAGTCCCCTGGAACTGGAGTTAAAGACGGTTCTTAGCCACCGTGTGGGTGCTGGGAATCGAACCCAGGTCCTCTGTACAAGCACTCGGTGTTCTTAACTGCTGAGCCATCTCTCCAGCCCTAATGCATGTTTCTTTTTTTTTTTTTTTTTTTCTGAGACAGGGTCTCCCTGTAGCTCCAGCTGTCCTGGAACTCACTCTGTAGACCAGGCTGGCCTTGAACTCACAAAGATCCACCTGCCTCTGCCTCCCAAGTGCTAGGATTAAAGGCGTGCACCACCACGCCCGGCACCTAATGCATGTTTCTTATTTTGTGTATCTGAGAAGTAGCTGAGAGGGACCCCTGACATAAGTGATGCCAAGGGCCTTGTGACCATGGAGATGCTGTGAATGAGCTTCTTGTGGACCCCCAAGGTCCCTCTTTCCATCTTAATAAAAGCCTTCTGGGCTGGAGAGATGGCCTAGCGGTTAAGAGCGCCAACCGCTCTTACAGAGGACCCGGGTTCGATCCCCAGCACCCACATGGCGGCCGAGAACCGTCTGAAACTCCAATTCCAGGAGAACTCCAGTTCCAGGGGAATCCGAGAGACCCTATTCTGACCTCCGCGGCATTGCACGACACGGGTGCACAAACTTGCATGCAGACAGTACATTCATACACATACGGAAATAAATAAAAATTAATATAAAAAATAAAAAAAAAAGCCTTCTGATTTGCACCTCAGGTTTTCTTTGATTAGTCTATTCTGCCCTTTTCCCTTTCAGCATCCTGCATCTGAAAGCGTGACAGAACTTTCCATCATCAGCCCCTGTGCTGACTCTACATCATTCCTGCTTTGTGATAGCTTCTAGCTGCCATGCTGATGATGGTTTTCTTTTGGCAGCTATGATTTTATGAACAGCCATAGTGATTTGTAGCATGCATTATGTTTTTCCTCAAGATCTTTCCTAATTTTCTAGAGAATATTAATTATAGCTGCTTTCTGTTTGTTCCACTGTCTGATCTTGTGTTGCCTGGTAGAAATAAAGGTAGAGACCATGTAATGTTTTTATCTGTAAAGCAGAGTTTGTAGCTGTGTGAACAGGGAAATGCATGGAACACAAAGGTTTGTCTGTTTAAAACCACGGTTCCTAAAACTACACAAGAATGAGCAACTCAACTTGCCATTTATTCCAACATCGTTTAATATGAATAATAACTTCAAAAAATATCAGAGAAATAACAGTCTTACTTTAAAGAGCACCACATTGGGAAGAGATTCCAAAATCAAAGCAAATCCATAGCCTCACTAGTAATATATCACATATGGTTGGAAAAGTATACTTGCCAGCACACTAGGAGAAAATGCTCAGTGAAAATTGATGGGTTGGAATAAATTAGTATAACCTAACATAGTGACTTGTTAAAGCAGAGTGAAGATGGCTTAAGATCTTTTTTCTCCTTCCAGCATAGCAGTGTTAGTGATTGGTAAGCTAGCAAGTAAAGTACAAAGAATATAATCACTGTCTCATTTTTGCTGTTTGTTCATGATTCTTTTGCTAGACCCAGTGTTTGTCATTCAGATGTTTTCAAAGCTAAAATTGCAACCATAGAAATGCTTTTGTATTTCCTTTTGGCTGCAAAGACTTGTCTTAAGGTATAGATTAAGGTATAGATGTTTTTCAGGACTAGCAGGTCATGTACCTCTATATATGTACATGAAAGATAGTTTGGTTATATATATCCACATGTGCTCATGAAAGTTTTTAAGTTTTGAGTAGCATTCCCTTTTTTGTTTTACTTTTGGCTTTGAAAGTGTGGAAAGTACTGTGGAGTGTTCAGTGGACAAGTCAAAGCCCTGGAGTAGGTCCATTGAGGACCTGCGTAGAGGGAGCAACCTGCCCTCCCCTGTGGGCAACAGTGTGTCCAGCTCTAGAAGACATTCTGCACTTCGGCAAGTGCCTTTATCAGGAGGGGGCATTGGTGTCGCTGGTTCCTCCCTCTCTGATGATCCTGGGCCATACATCAGTTGTCTTGCCACACAGCATTTTCTTCTCCAGAGAATCTATATGATGATTTCTGTAGTTGATGGCCTCTTCCCTTGGTTGGTATGCTATAGCTTTACATAGAACTTTTTAGGAACACCATGTGTGGTTGAGCACAGAAGGTGAGAATCTTGTATTGAATAGTCTCTAGAAGGTAAGTTCCTGAACTGGGTGGATATTGATCTGGTATCCTAGTACCATTTGCAGAGTAGAGGCTGTGCTTTCAGATCTGATCATCTACAGAGCCACCGTTGTCCATTTTCCCTTCTGTTGCCCTCTTCCTTCCAAGGAGTTCAGGTGTGCTTTGGGTAGGATGTGTTCTTACTCGTAGGTCAGAACTTTGGTTTGTGATCTATCCAAGGCATGGCTTGTCTCCAATTGAGATTGATTCTACCAGTGTGGCTGCAGATCCAGCTATATCAACTGATGGAGCCTTTACATCTGTGCACCTCATGGTGTGAGGACCCAGGCTTTTATCTTGATTCACGAGGTTGAATGCTGTGTGGTTCCCTTCCCATATTACAGGAGAGACTGTCATTTGAGGTGAATGTCACCTTCTTTCTCCTCTCTTCTTCGATTGATGGTTCCAGGGAGGCATGGTGGCCAGGGCTGGAGCAGAAAGCCAAGGTTCACACCTCTCAATCAGCACAGGAAGTTCACCATCACTTCTAGAGACACTGTCTCTGCTACCTGTCCCCAGCTGCATATCTATCCATTAGTTCTTAGTCATATTTTTTGAACATACAATTTTATACACCTTTCTCAAGCCAGATTATTCATTTTGTTGTTTATAGCTTGTGTTGGATTACTTTCAGCTGCTATGGGATAATGTATTCTTTGGAGGTGAGGGGAGTCTTTTTGAGACAATGTTTCTCTGTAGCCCCAGGTGAACTGGCACTTGCTATGTAGACAAGCCTGGCCTTGATCTCACAGAGATCTGCCTGCCTCTGCCTCCCAAGTGCTGGGACTAAAGGCATGCACCACCACGCCCATCATTCTTAATCAGTAATGGGATATAGCAGAACAAGTTAAATTTATGTACAGTTTTAATGAATCTTGCCTAATCCAATTTAACTGCACATCTTGCAGGTACTAAACAAACTAATTGATTTAAATGTTATAGTCAGAACCATATTTTTGGACCTCAGATATGTTAGTCTAACACAAAAGCATAATTTAATCCTCTTGATAAGTAACAAGCTATATTAGGGAACAGAAAGATTTCACACAACCAAGATCTCAAAGTATTTTAACAACATACTGCTTGAAACTCTAGTTCCAAGGGACTTCATGTCTTCATCTGGCCTCCTGGTACATCTGCACACACATAGAATTCATACACACACATTCAAAAATAATAAAAATAAAAATTTTAAATTATTTATATAAACAATGCATATTATATACTTAAACCTGAATAAGCAATAGAACTTCTAAAAATGTTCTTTTACTGAATTTTCACATAATTGTATAAATTTCACTTCATGGGAATAACCACCAACATAATAACATCTTTTCTAATTTCAGTTCAGCCTGTCTGTTTGAAATCCTGTTTTATTTATAAACAGCTTTTCCACAGAAATTTCATGACTTCATACTCTGGGAAATCCACTGATCCTACAGGACTTGATTAACACTACTTCACATTTTTTAACTGTTACATAAAAGAAGAGAACTGGAAACATAGCTTGGGGTAGAGGCCTTACCTATCATAAGCATGGCCCTGGGTTCAATCAGTAGCCCAGTGAAGAATGTTGCACAAATGTAAAATGTCCTATACATGCTCTGTCCTTCAGTCTGAACTCCTGGGCTAGTCTGGATACATGTGTTAGCAAGGTCATGTGCTTCTCAGCAACAGAAAGTATTTATCTACTCATATCTCCTCATAAACACCTTTAATAGTATTTACATCACTAAAGAAAGATGACATCATGAACTTTGTACGGTAAATGGATGGAACTAATAGATATTATGTTGAGTGAAGTAACACAGTCCCAGAAAAACAGACGACGAATGGTGTCCCTCATCTGTAGATGCTAGCGCCAATTACCTAGTAGTAAGTATTTCTTGTGCAGGGTTCCTTGAGCTTTTTGTCCAAGTAGTTGGGAGTGGTGCATATTGGAAACAACAACAACAGAAAAGACTGTGTCAAAGAACTGACTGAAACGGTGAACTTCTGCTCGAAACAGTTAGCTTCTATATCAAGAATTTTGAGACAGACTGAGAAAAAGATGAAAAACATGTTTGTCAGAATGCATGAGCTCTGGTGGGGTGGGGGGGTAGGGAGGGGGACACAGGTCTAGATTTGATTTGTAACATAATCTTTGTATATATAGATATATATATATATATAACAATAAAAAATTAAAAAGCACAAAAATTTCCACAGTTCTGAACAACAACAAAAAAATAGTATTGACCCATTAACCTTGGAGAACTCCGCTATGGGTATGCTCTCCCTCTTATCAAGCACTGTGGATAAGATTTAAAGTACCTAACAGCCAGGCGAGGTGGCGCACGCCTTTAATCCTAGCACTTGGGAGGCAGAGGCAGGGGGATCTTTGTGAGTTCAAGGCCAGCCTGGTCTACAGAGCGAATTCCAGGACAGCTGGGGCTACAGGGAGACCCTGTCTCGAAAAGACCAAAATAAATAAATAAATAAATAAATAATAAAAAAATAAAGTACCTAACAGTAAATCTAAATCTGTAATTTGACTTTCAGATCTGTGTGACTGTTTTCATCATTAAGACCAAGAAGCATTAGTCTAAATGAAGGGAGTTGTTCAGGGAAGTATTGGGAAAGGATCAAAGTTAGAATTGGGCTAACTTGCCTGCCTCTGTGCTGGCTTGATCACTCTTTCCGACTGTCTAAAAGATAGGATAACCCGCACATTGCAACATTGGAATTTTCCGTTTTCAGCTGCTGCGAGGGGAAAATGAGAATGCTTGCAGATTTTTTTTTTTCACCTAACCACACAAAAATATCTGTAATAGAGGGATGGATAGGTCATGATACCCTGATTCAGTGTTGTCAGCAGTTTGGGCACATAATTAATCACAGTATTGTAAACTTCAGAAAGCAAATTATTTAATACAGTTGCTATTAAGTACGGTATCTGACAAAATTTGCATCTCTCTAATTTAAACATCTGTTACAAAAGCAAAACTGTTTTTATGTGAGTTAGAAACAATTCTCTGGCCGGGCGTGGTGGCGCACGCCTTTAATCCTAGCACTCGGGAGGCAGAGGCAGGCGGATCTTTGTGACTTCAAGGCCAGCCTGGTCTACAAAGTGAGTTCCAGGACAGCTGGGGCTACAGGGAGACCCTGTCTCGAAAAGACCAAAAAAAAAAAGAAACAATTCTCTGAAAGATAAAGAGCACAATTCATAGTGTTGATGATTGTCTTAGTCTATTCTTACCAATGTCACAAAAGACCACAGACTGGGTAATAAATAACAGACTGTTTGAGAGGCTTCATCAAAATCAAGTCATCAGCTGTTCGGAACCCTTGCTTCCAAGACGATGCCTTGAATGCCGGTTTTCTTATAAGGAAGAACAGTGGCTACTCATGTCACAAAAGATAAAAGGGCCTAGTTAGTTCTCTAGTCTTTTACAAAACAGAACTATACTCCTTACGCAAGTGCCCTTGTGGCTCCAGTGTTAATGCTGTTATATTGGGGATTAAGTGTCACCATAATTTGGGAGGACACAACTTTTTTTTTTTTTTTTTGGCCTTGAATTCACAGAGATCCACCTGCCTGCCTCCAGAATGCTAGGATTAAAGGCATGTGCCACCATACCCAGCCCAAATAGATAGTTTTTAAAACTTTGTTTGTTTGTTTGTTTGTTTGTTTGAGACAGGGTCTCCCTAAAGACCCAGCTGGCCTGGAACTCACTCTGTAGACCAGGCTGGCCTTGAACTCACAGAGATCCACCTGCCTCTGCCTCCTGAATGTTAGGATTAAAGATGTGCACCACCACACCCTACTTAAAGAGGATTCTTAGCCACCATGTGGGTGCTGGGAATCAAACCTGGGTCCTCTGTAAGAACAGTTGGTGCTCTTAGCTGCTGAGCCATCTCTCCAGCCCCAGAACTGGCTACTTCAGATATCCACATTATCTTTAGCTGTGATAATTGGTATTAATATTCATTATTGTTTAATGGTATGATAATTGGTGTTAGTAAAAATCTGGCCACTCAGGGTACATGGAGTTAATAGCTTTATTATTATCCCACATGCTTGTGTTTACAAAATAGGGAACATAAATTTTATTTAAAAATACATAAATTGGGGCTGGAGAGATGGCCTAATGGTTAGGAGTGCCAACTGTTCCAGGGGAATCTGACACCCTCTTCTGACCTCCGTGGCATTGCATGACATGGGTGCACAAACCTACATGCAGACAGTACATTCATACACATAAAAAATAAATAAAATTTATCCTTCACTAAAAACACAAAGAAGTAAGAAGACAAATGACCTACTCAAAAGATGGAATAAAGAGCTGAACAGTCTTCACCAGTGAGGAGTTAAAGATAGCTGAGAAACATCTTAAAAAGTGTTCATCATAATTAATAATTAAGGAAATGCAAATTAAAACCACTCTCATATCATCTCACTCCAGTACGGCTAGCTAAGATCAAGAAAACAAAAGACAACAGATGCTGGAGGGGTCGTGGGGAAAGGGGAACACTCATCCACTGCTGGTGGAATGTAAACTTGTACAACCACTATGAAAAGCAGTGTGGAGAACCCTTAAAAGACTTGGAATGAGCTTACCACCTGACCCAATCATACCACTCCTGGGTATATACCCCAAAGACTCATCCTACCGCAAAGATATATGCACATCCATGTTTATTGCAGCTCTCTTCACAATAGCGAAGAGCTGGAACCAAACCATATGCCCCTCAACAGATGAGTGGATGACAAAAATGTGGTACATCTACACAATGGAGTACTATTCAGCAGTAAAGAAGGATGGCATTATGAACTTTGCAGGTAAATGGACAGAGCTCGAAGCCATTATGCTGGTTTCCCTTATTTGTGGATGCTAACACCAAATCCCCCAGATAAAAGGCAAGCTGAATGACAGTATGGTTATATTTTTGATTTATCTGTAAGCAACTATGTTGTCATAATGTGAATCCCTCAATGGGCTCTAGAATCCACCCACCAATTATTTTCAGACTCTGTAATTACTGTATATGGGTGGAAAGTATGTATCCATATTTTAGAATAACATGAAATTAACAGAGGAAAATGTGAATTTCTAAGCATAAAAAAACACTGAGAGAAAGATGCAGGATAGTTATGATAGAGTGCATGATCTGGGATGGTTTGGGGTGGGATGGTGGGGAGGGATAGGGGAATATGCCTGAACAGAAATGAAAAATGATGTATGAAATACATAAAACATCAATAAAAAATAAAATTAAATAAATAAAATTTAAAAAATAATAAAAATACATAAATTGAGCATAGTAGTACAGGCCTCCTGTAGTACACTCACTGGGGTGCTGAGCTGAGGGGATGATTTGTGCTTGGGTGGGAGTCCAGCATGGGCAACATAGTGAGATCCCGTATGAACAAAAAATACTATTAAAATAAGTCAAAATTATAGTAAATAAATCTCAATTCAGCAAAAACAGAATGAAAACAATAAAAATTCTTTGCATGCTTTCTGGTGATGAATAACTAACATTAGCTACTCACTGCATGCTGGTAGGTGCTCTCTTGACAAAGAATCTGAAAATGCCATTTCCTCCTTTGAGTATTAGTGTATGCTGTGTGTATCCAACACTCCACAATAAAATAAGAGTTTACGTATTACCAAATCACTAGATACACTTTTAACTGTTGTAATGATGCCATTTTATTGGTAGGTTATAATTTGTGTGACCTGTCTCACTGAGGGAGAGAATATGGCCAATTTCTAACTTTCAGCATTCTCTATAGGACATCCAAGAACACTATACAGATTACTTTTTTACTGACCAAAAAGAGCCTTCTCAAAAATTAAAATATGGCCAGGCATGGTGGGGCACGCCTTTAATCCCAGCACTCAGGATGCAGAGGCAGTGGATCTCAAGGAGTTCAAGGCCAGCCTGATCGAGTTCCAGGACAGCTGGAGCTACAAGGAGACTCTGTCTCAAAAAGACAAAAAAAAAAAAAAATCAGAATGAGTGGTCTGCCTTGAAATGTCTAAATCTCAATGTTTTTATAGCACTGAGCTAAATAATGTGACTTTCGAATTTATATTTTTTTTTTTCGGAATCGTGAGCAGCATGCTGTCTTTTATTCTTCATCAGTCTAGAATATTTCTTCAGTCTCACGTCCTTGATACTTTCGAAGGTTACAGGCCAATTACTTTGGAGTATTTCCTTGCTGTGTGCATGTCTGAGCTTCAGGATTAGACTCAAGTTATGCATCTCAATGTTATGTTAGGGTCTGGGGGTCCCCTCAAGTTGTCATAAAGTTGTAGCAGAGAGACCACTCACTTAACCACATGGAGTTTTGTAGAAGGGTTTAATTTAATTACAACACCAGGCCAACACTCAACTAGGGAGGAGTGTGGCCTTGAATTTATACTTTTTTTTTTTTTGGTCTTTTCAAGACAGGGTCTCCTTGTAGCCCCAGCTGTCCTGGAGCTCACTCTGTAGACCAGGCTGGCCTTCAACTCACAAAGATCCGCCTGCCTCTGCCTCCCGAGTGCTAGGATTAAAGGCATGCGCCACCACGCCCGGCCGAATTTATTCTTTTAAAAGTTTCACTGAACTATAATGAATTCTGTTTTGATGAAATCACACTTAGCATGCTCCAGAAGTCCCTGGTACTACAATGGTGCCTTACATGAAAGGAAAAGGGTTAAAGTCATGGTGCATCACAGAAAAAAGAGTGAGTGTGCAGAAATTCATGAGATGAGAAGGTTATTGGAACTTGATAGAATTATGCTCTACAAAGTAATCTCATTGAGTTTAAGTTCAGTTTTTTGTTTTTGTTTCTGTTTTTCTTTGGTCTTTTTAAGACAGGGTCTCCCTGTAGCCCCAGCTGGCCTGGAACTTGCTATGTAGACCAAGCTGGCTTTGATCTCACAGAGATCCGCTGGCCTCTGCCTCCTGAGTGCTGAGACTAAAAGCATGTGCCACTATGTCCAGCTTGGGTTGAAGTTTTAAGGTCAGGTTATAATATATTTTTTCTTTTTTTTTTTTTTAATTTTATTTATTTCTGTATTTGTATGAACGTACTGTCTGCCTGCAGGTTTGTGCACCCGTGTCGTGCAATGCCGGGAGGTCAGACATTCCCCTGGAACTGGAGTTCTCCTGTAGTTGGAGTTTTGGATGGTTCTCGGCTACCATGTGGGTGCTAGGGATCGAACCCGGGTCCGCCATGTGGGTGCTGGGGATCGAACCCAGGTCCTCTGTAAGAGCAGTCGGCGCTTTTAACCGCTAGGCCATCTCTCCAGCCCATAATATATTTTTTCTTTGATCAATATTTTGTTCCTTAGAATACTTGGAGCCAGATTAAATATCATGTGGATTTGTCTTCAGTAGAAACAGAGATTGCCACCAACTACATCGCTTTCTAAACAGTAACTCCGGTAACTCTCTTGTTGATTAAAAATTAGGGATATAAACAAAACTATATCTTTTATTGGAGAAATTTGGAGCTTATAATACTTACGAATTTTGAGTCAGTATTGGACAAATAACCACAAGCCTTCTCAAAGGCCTTGTAAGTTACATTTATTTGCCTCTATATTTTGATTTTTGTTTTCTGTTTTCAGTTTTTGAGACAGGGTCTCCCTGTAGCCCCAGGTGACGTGGAACTCATTATGTAGACCAGGCTGGACTTAATTTCACAGAGATCTGCCTGCCTCTTCTTCCCAAGTTCTAGGACTAAAGGCATGGATCAGCATGCCCAGCTGGTGGTTAGATTTTTAAGTAAAATCACTAGTGCAATGTAGGCATGAAAACTGTCTGACTTGTCTCCTGTGATTACGCTTTATACAAGTTAGACACAGCTTAAACTACAAATTTAAAGAATAAGTACAGGGGCTGGAGAGATGGCTCAGTGGTTAAGAGCAAAGACCGCTCTTGCAGAGGACCAGGGTTCAATTCCCAGCACCCACATGGTGGCTAAGAACCATCTTTAAGCCTGGTGTGGTGTTGCACGCCTTTAATCCCAGCACTTGGGGGGCAGAGGCAGGCGGATTTCTGTGAGTTCAAGGCTATCCTGGTCTACAGAATGAGTTCCAGGCCAGCTGGGGCTATAGGGAGACCCTATCTCAAAAACAAAACAAAACAAAAAACCCAAACTATCATGTAGGTTTGTTTGTTTTTTTTTTACTTCTTATGTGTATGAATGTACTGCCTACATGTAGGTTGGTGCACCCATGTAGTGCTGAAGGGACAGAAAGAGGTCAGTGGAATTTTCCATTTTGCAAAATAGCAACCCCTCCCTAGGTTAGCAAATAACAGGAAACCACAGTCAGTTATAATTCCAGGAAGAATCACCCTGAGGGCCCTGGCCCCAAGCCACCTACAGACCAAAGTATGCTGAGTATCACCCCACCTACAGACAGCCAATCCCTGTAAAGGTCACCTGGAGTGACCAATAGATGCCCTGTTGCTATTACTGTAACCTGCCCTGCTCTAAGTGTATAAAAACTGCATGCAGGGGCTGGAGAGATAGCCTAGCAATTAAGAGCACTGACTCGCTCTTACAGAGGACCCCGGTTCGATCCCCAGCACCCACATGGTGGCTGAGAACCATCTGTAACTCCAATTCCAGGAGAACTCCAGTTCCAGGGGAATCCGAGACCCTCTTCTGACCTCTGCGGCATTGCACGACACGGGTGCACCAACCTACATGCAGACAGTACATTCATACACATACAAAAATAAATAAAAAAAAAATGCATGCAGAGATTGCTCAGGGTTTGCCTTTCCCCCGTTGTACAGGTGAACCCCAGTGCACCGGAAGAATAAATCTCTTGCTTTTGCATCGAGTTTTGTCTCGGCATCTCTCACTCAGGGTTCTCTCAAGAGTAAGGCTCAATTCAGGTCTTACAGTGCAATGCTGTTAATGTCACAAGAGGGTGTTGGATTCCCCTGGGACTGAAGTTAAAAGCTGTTCTTAGCTGCCATGTGGGTGCTGGGAACTGAATGTGGGTCCTCTGCAAGAGCAGTCAGTGCTCTTAACCACTGAGCCATCTCTCCAGCCCCAATCATGTAGTTTTTAAAAACCTTTACACAGATATTGTATCCTCCTGTGAACTGGCACTGTGGTCTCCTCCTGTGAACCTGGAGCTGGGATCCCCCTCCATGAGCCAGAGCTACTCTCCCATGAGCCTGGAATTATGGTTTCCTCCTGTGAGCTGGAGCTATGGTCCACTTCTGTAGTAGTTACTTTTATGTTGCTGTGATAAAACACTATGACCAGCTGGGCGTGGTGGCGTGCACCTTTAATTTTTTATATTTATTTATTTATTTATTTGAATGTATTTTCTGCATGTAGGTTGGTGCACCCGTGTTGTGCAATGCCACAGAGGTCAGAAGAGGGCGTTGGATTCCCCTGGAACTGGAGTTCTCCTGGAATTGGAGTTACAGACGGTTCTCAGCCACCATGAGGGTGCTGGGGATCGAACCCAGGTCCTCTGCAAGAGCAGTCAGTGCTCTTAACTGCTAGGTTATCTCTCTAGCCCCAGTGCATGCCTTTAATCCCAGCACTCAGGAGGTAGAGGTGGGTGGATCAAAAAAAAAGGAAAACACTATGACCAAGGCAACTATAGAGGAGGGGTTTATTTGAGCTTACGGTTCCAGGGATAATAGTCCATAATGATGTGGGAGCCATGGTGGCAATGGTGGTCAGAGCACAAAGCACAGGCTCACATCTTCAAGCAGGCACAGGATGCAGAAAACAACTGAAAATCCAGCAAGGAAGCCAGGCATGGTGGCGCACACCTTTAATCCTAGCACTTGGGAGGCAGAGGCAGGCGGATCTTTGTGAGTTCAAGGCCAGCCTGGTCTACAGAGCAAGTTCCAGGACAGCTGGGGCTACAGCTGTCATAAGCCTTGCTGGATTTTCTTTTTTTTTTTTTTTTTTGTCTTTTTGAGACAGGGTCTCCATGTAGCCCCAGCTGTCCTGGAACTTGCTCTGTAGACCAGGCTGGCCTTGAACTCACAAAGATCCGCCTGCCTCTGCCTCCCGAGTGCTAGGATCAAAAGCATACGCCACCATGCCCAGCTGGCTTATGATCTTTCAAAGCAAGTCCCCAGTGACCCACTTCCTTCTGCATGGCCACACTTCCTAACACCTCCCCAAACAGTGCTACCTACTGGGGACAAATGTCTAAATACTTGTAGCCTATGGGGCCATTTCATTCAAACCACCATATCTCCTATGAGCCAGAGTTATGGTCTTTTCCTTTAAGTTGGAGCTATGGTCACATCCTGTGAGCAGGAGCTTTTTTTCTCCCTTGAGACAGAGTTCTGGTTCCCTCCCCTGAAACTGGAGCTTTGGTCCTCTCCTGTGAACCTGGGCTGTGGTCACCTCCTGAGAACCTGGAACTATGGTCCTGTCTCCAGGGCTTGAGCTATGGTCTTTCCCATGAGCCAGAGTTGCTCTCTCCTGTGAGCTGAAGCTGTAGTCCTCTCCTGTGAGCCAGAGCTGTGGTCCCCTCCCATGAGCCTCGAGCTGTACTCCTCTCTTGTGAACCTAGAGCTGTGGTCCCTTCCTGTGAGCTGAAGCTGTGCTCCTCTCTTGTGAACCTAGAGCTGTGGTCCCCTCCCATGAGCCTAGAGCTGTGCTCCTCTTGTGAACCTAGAGTTGTGGTTCCCCTCACATGAGCTTGGAGATTTGGTTCCCAACCTTGAGCCACAGTTTCACATTTCTCTGGTGGTGGGCTGACAGTGGAGAAGATTGGAGGATGGAGGACTTCCTGATGTCGAGCAGCAGTTTCAGCCTTCTCTGAGTGGCTGCATTCCGCTCTTCTGAAGTCCCAGGTTATGCATGGTAGTGGCTTTGACTCTATGTTTGCCTGGAGACAGGTGAGCCCTCTGTCATTTGCAGCTGTTAGTCCTGGCAGCACTGATTCTCTAGAATGGACTTCCCTCCTCCCTATGGCCAGCTATGGACTTGACTCCACACATTGTCCTGGGCATGCAGGCCTTGAAGGTGGGCATTCCCATACTTAGACACCAAGAAGTTTTCTATCACTTTTCCTATTTCTAGTTCTACAGCCCTGTGTATCTTCACCTGTGCTCTGCTGAAAATGTAAGACACTTAATTGAACTTCTAGTGATAAAAAGGGCAGCCTTGGGAAGTTTTTTATTAAAAAAAGCCTTTCTGGAAGTAATGACCTCCCTATGAGAACACGCCTCTCCAAAAGGGTTTCCTTCGAGCCAGGCGTGGTGGCTGGATCATGCCTTTAATTCTAGCACTTGGGAGGCAGACGCAGGCGGATCTTTGTGAGTTCAAGGCCAGCCTGGTCTACAGAGCAAGTTCCAGGACAGCTGGGGCTACAGGGAGGCCCTGTCTCCAAAAGACCAAAAAAAAAAGGGGGGGGGGGTTCCTTCATCCTCCAAAAGAAGAGAAGATGAAACCCAAGAAGTGCCTGGTGCAGAGCCCCAATTCCTACTTCATGGATGGTATAAAATCACCACAGTCTTTAGCTATTCACAAACTGTAGTCTTGTGTGTTAGCTGCTCCACTGTCCTCTGTCAGTCTGCAGGTAGAAAGGCAAGTCTGACAGAAGGGTGTTCCTTCAGGAGGAAGCTGCACTAAAATCACCCTGAAATAAGATAAGAGACAATCTCAATAAGCACATTTTGGATTAAAAAAGTGCTGTAATAACTAAATATATAATTCTCAAACTAAAAAATATATATTTGTAATGTAAGTTCACAATTTTATATGTCTACCACAATTTTTAAATATTTACTGACAAAACTACAGTATTACCAAGTTCCAACAATACTGTGAAATTTGTCAGTGCACTGTAATGTGAATTTAGCATTCACTCCCTTTCCAAATTCTCCAACCTATACAAAGTTTTTCAGTGTAATAATATTATTTTTAAAAACCAAGCAAGCTAATAAATATGTAGAAATCTACTGTATATCAAGACAAAACAAGACTGTCGAAAGGCTCCACTAGGGCTGGAGAGTTGGCTCAGCGGTTACAGAGGACCTGGGTTCGATTCCCAGTACCCACATGGTGGCTAAGAACACCTTAGGCTGGTGGCACACACCTTTAATCCCAGCACTCAGGAGGCAGAGGCAGGAGGGTCTCTGTGAGTTCAAGGCCATCCTTGTCTACATATGGAGCTCCAGGCCAGCTGGGATTAAAGGGAGACCCTATCTCAAAAAGACCAAAAAAAAAACAAAAAACAAAAACAAAAAAAGCCAAAAAACAAAAACAAAACAAACAAACAAACAAACAAAAAAACAAGGCTACACTATACAGTGCTCTGATGGTCTCTGTGCTCCAAGCAAGGCAACAAGTTGACATTTTGTCCAATGTTTTTCTAAAGTCATATATTTTGCCAGACTCTCCCGCTGAGCACTCCTGATGCTCAAGGGACACACGCCTTCTTTATTTCAGAAGCTCAAGGAAACTGCAGCTTACTCCAGTGTATGTACATGCTTACAAGCAGGTAGGTTTGTTCCCACTCATCATTATTAGCATCAACCTACATTTAAATTTTTCTCAGCCAGGTGTGGTGGCACACGCCTTTCATCCTAGAACTTGGGAGGCAGAGGCAGGTGGATCTCTGTGAGTTCAAGGCCAGCCTGGCCTACATAGCAAGTTCCAGGACAGCTGGAGCTACAGGGAGACCCTGTCTCAAAAAGACCCAAAAAAAAAATTCTTCATTCGGGGCATGAGAGTCCATATGCCATCAAAATGAGCTACATTTGAAATGCTGCATTCATGTCAGTGGGTCCAAGTGACTACACAAGTTATCTCAACATCCAAAAAGTGGTCCAGGAGTGACAGTCCCCTCATGTACAAGGTGATTCATATTAAAGCCCAGGAAACCACCCAGGGACCATCAGCAGAGCAGTGAACGTGGAGTTATGAATTCTCTTGCTGGATGAATGCCAAAGGCTTGAAAGAAGCCTGGAGAGTTGGCAGAGGGCCAACTTGGTATGATTGTGCTTGAATGGGCTTGATAGAAGTTTGCAGAGTTTGGCTAAGACTCTGCCCTTGATTGTTTATACTTGGAATGTAAACACAGGAATTGTACATATTATTTCTGAAACCCGATGTCACTATGCTCCCTGTTTACTTTTATGGCTAGGCCTGCTGAACTGTGAATTCTGTTTCTCTCCTAAAGCCTTCCTCACATCTAGCACGTATACGTTGTATAGTTTTCTGTAATTGTCCTTGGAAAGCCTCTGCAACCTGTGAGAAATATAAAAGCTTAAGATTCAGATATAAAACTTTGTCAGACTTCCTTGAAGTTGGTTGTCCGTGTCCTATATCAGAGTGGTGGTTCAGGTCTCGGAACCTAGAGCTCCTCACAGTTGAATCCCTTACTTTCCTTTAAGCTTGTCTTAGCTCCCATGTCCATCCATTCTGGAGTAAACCCTCAAGGCACAGTGCTGTTCCTCATGTAGAAAGATGGCACAGCTTACACCAGACCCAATATGCTCCAGAATCATTCTTAGAGAAAACTATGAAGTCTACTGTCCAGACTTACCTTGTTTCTGGGCATATTTTTCATTTCTTAGGCAGATGGCTACTGTCTTTGCTGAATAATTAAAGAATTCCATGTATTTTTGAAGTTTAGTTAATGTTAAGTTAATCTAAGTATTAATGTACACTTTTTTTTTTGGTCTTTTCCAGACAGGGTCTCCCTGTAGCCCCAGCTGTCCTGGAACTCACTCTGTAGACCAGGCTGGCCTTGAACTCACAAAGATTCGCCTGGACAGCCAGAGCTACAGGGAGACCCTGTTTCAAAACAACAACAACNCTCACTCTGTAGACCAGGCTGGCCTTGAACTCACAAAGATCCCCCTGCCTCTGCCTCCCAAGTGCTAGGATTAAAGGCATGCGCCACCACGCCCGGCTAATGTACACTTCTAAGGGTCTTATTAGAGTAAGCTTTTGAGGGCATGGATGCTCATGCTTTCCCCATGCCAGTTTTACACTGTTTGTAAAGGAGACACACAGGAGAACACTATAAAATGACCACACTTAGACACATCTGGAATGAAGGACCTACAGGATGGAGATGGGTTCTTAAAAGGAACCAAGTCTATGTTTGAACTGAATGGCCTTTTCCTTCTAATTTGAATTCAACTGTTTGTTCCCAACAGCAAACTTACTTCCAAAAAATATGCTACAAACACAAGTCTAGACTATAACTAAACCAAATGTTTATTTTGGGCGACTTTTCAATCCTCTTGTTTGATATTTTCCTCCAATGATGCCAATATAATCCCATTGATATTTATTATGTAGTGAAAATGTGTTACTAATTTGGAAATAATTTTCACAAGGATAGAAATCTACTTGACATATTTTGTTGTGATTGTTACTATGTAAACACAAAGCTAATTTTAATTATTCACAACTCAATTCAACCATTGGTCAGACAGTAACTTAATGAATTCCATGATTATTAAGTCATTCCATATTTTTCATGGCATTAGCACATATTTCATTAGTCACAGAGGCTACATGAGTGGTCACCTCACATAACACATATCAGGCTTGGTAGATTTGGAAATGTATTTTAGGCTGCACAGGTTGTTTAGAGTTTTCTGTTTCCCCTCTGTTCTAGTTTGTTGTGAGTTGCTGGGACAAAATACTCTGACCAATAACATCTTGGTGAGGAAAGGGTTTATTTGGCTTACATCTCCCTAGTCATAGTTTATAACTGAGGGAGCCCAAGATAGGAACTCAGGGCAGGAACTTGGAGGCAGGAGCTGAAGCACAGGCCACGGAAGAACACTAGTTACTGGGTGGCTCCCCTGGCCTGTGCTCAACCTGCCTTTTTTTTTTTTGGTCTTTTGGGACAGGATCTCCCTGTAGCTCCAGCTGTCCTGGAACTCACTATGTAGACCAGGCTGGCTTTGAACTCACAGAGATCCACCTGCCTCTGCCTCCCAGGTGCTAGGATTAAAAGCATGCGCCACCACGCCCGGCTCAACCAGCTTTCTTATACAATACAGGACCACCTACCTAGGGGAGGTAGCACCCACAGTGGTGACCCATACCACTCAGCAATCAAGAAGACACTCCGGGGCTGGAGAGATGGCCTAGCGGTTAAGAGCGCCGACCGCTCTTACAGAGGACCCGGGTTCGATCCCCAGCACCCACATAGCGGCTAAGAACCGTCTGTAACTCCAATTCCAGGAGAACTCCAGTTCCAGGGGAATCTGACACCCTCTTCTGACCTCCATGGCATCGCACGACACGGGTGCACAAACCTACATGCAGACAGTACATTCATACACATACAAAAAATAAAAAAAAATAAAAATAAAAAAAAAAGAAGACACTCCACAGACATGGCCACAGGCCAGTCCAATGGAGGCAATCCCCCCAAAGAGGCTCGCTTTACATAGGTGGGTCAAGTTGACAACTAAAGCTATCTAGCACAATTGACCCGTGGTCAACTTGATGCACAAACACATTGCTATTAAACCAAAAACTCCATTCATGTCCCCAAGATATGTTAACATTAATATCACAATGTAAGACAGCACAGGTCTTATAGGCGACAGATCTACTTCTCTGGCTGTACCGTCCACAGCACACACAGTTCATTTCAAAAGCCTAGGCAGGCTCCATTCCATACCTACTGATGCCCTTGGTGGTCATCTCATGGTCCTGACATCTCCAAAAAGCCGTAGTCCCCACTTCATCTGCGGCTCCACCTTCACCAATGGCTCTTCTGCCCTCTCAGGGTGCAAAGCCTCAGATTCTTTCCATGACCCCTCAATCCAAGGGTCTTCACTGCAGCTGAGGCTGCACTTTCACCAATGGCCTTTCCTGGCCTTTCAGGGTGCCAAGCCTCAGATGTTCTCTCTGACCCCTTCACAATTTCAACACCAATACTTTGCAGGATACTCTTACGCATTACCAAGTTCTACTTCCAAGCTTGAGATGCAGGCTCCAGCCCCCTATGGAACACAGCTTCTATATGCTGACCCTGAGGAAATTCTTCACAGATGTCACCACAGTGATGTGGTTTCTTTTTACTCACAGCTGGTTTTTCAGCCCCAGCTAATCAGCATCAATTGTCCCAGTAAAGCAAAGCTTTCACATCAGTGGTTCTGTTCTCTTCTTAATCACAGATGATTCTTCAGCCCCAGCTACCACAGCTGACCCACAGATTCTCCATTCAAGATACCAGACAGCCCTGATGGTCTCCACTTGCCTTTGAAGCATCACAAAGCTGGGCCTCTATCATCCACAACTCTTTCAGCATAACTATATATGCTCCACAGCAACAAACTCTAAGCACTCAATGGTTTTTCCAGCTCAAAGTTCCAAATGCTTCCACAATATTCCCCCAAACAAGGTCAGGTCTGTCACAGCAATACTCTACTCTCAGTACCAATTTCTGTTCTAGTTTGCTTTCAGTTGCTGTGAAAAAGCACTCTGACCAATACCAACTTGGTGAGGAAAGGGTTTATTCAGCTCACATCTCCTGGGTCACAGTTCATCACTAGAGTGCCCAGAGTAGGAACTCAGGGCACAGGCCATTGAGGAGCACTACTTACTGGGTTGCTCCTCTGGCCTGTGCTCGACTTCCTTTCTTTTTTTTTTTTTAATTTTTTTAAAATTATTTATTTATTTATGTGTATGAATGTACTGTCCACACGTAGGTCTGTGCACCCATGTCGTGCAATGGCGCGGAGGTCAGAAGAGGGCGTCGGATTCCCCTGGAACTGGAGTTCTCCTGGAATTGGAGTTACAGACGGCTGTCAGTCCACACGTAGGTCTGTGCACCCATGTCGTGCAATGGCGCGGAGGTCAGAAAAGGGCGTCGGATTCCCCTGGAACTGGAGTTCTCCTGGAATTGGAGTTACAGACGGCTGTCAGCCGCCATGTGGGTGCTGGGGATCGAACTCGGGTCCTCTGCAAGAGCAGTCGGCGCTCCCAACCACTAGGCCATCTCTCTAGCCCTCAACTTGCTTTCTTATGCAATACAGGACCACCTACCCAGGGGAGGTACCACCCACAGTGAGCTGGGCCCTCCCATATCACTCGACAGTTAAAAAAATGCCCCACAGACATGGCCACAGGCCAGTCCAGTGGAGGAAATTTCCCAGTAGAGGCTCCCTCTACCCAGCTGAATCAAGTTGACACTAAAGCTCTCTAGCTATTCTCACAGAGTAACTGAATATACAGCACTAACTCAAGGGATAGGGCCTTCCCCATAAGTCAGTTCCTACTAAGGCTAAGAATCAGAATATTCTTGGATAGTATTAAAACTACAATCAGGGCTGGAGAGATGGCCTAGCGGTTGAGAGCGCCGACCACTCTTACAGAGGACCTGGGTTCCATCCCCAGTGCCCACATGGCGGCCGAGAACCATCTGAGACTCCAATTCCAGGAGAACTCCAGTTCCAGGGGAATCCGACAGCCTCTTCTGACCTCCGCAGCATTGCACGACACGGGTGCACAAACTTGCATGCAGGCAGTACATTCATACACATACAGAAATAAATAAAATTAAAAAAAAACTATAATCAAATTAAGAATAGAGATACTAAGGCCTGAATAAATGGTTCAGTGGTTAAGAGCATTGACTGTTCTTCCAGAGGACCAAGGTTTGGTTTCCAGCACCCATATGTTGGCTGACAACTGTTGATAACTCCAGTTACATGGGATCTGCTGCCCACTTTTGGCCTCTGCAGGCCATGCATGCATGGGCACACTTACATACATGCAGGCAAAACACTCATACACATAAAAATAAATCAATCAAAAATTTTAAAAAGAATAGAGGTGGGGGCTGGAGAGATGGCCTAGCAGTTAAGAGCACCAACTGCTCTTGCAGAGGACCCGGGCTCGATCCCCAGCATCCATATGGCAACTGAGAACCGTCTTTAACTCCAGTTCCAGGGAAATCCGACACCCTCTTCTGACCTCCGTGGCATTGCACGACATGGGTGCACAAACCTACATGCAGACAGTACATTCATACACATAAAAAATAAATAAAAAATAAAAAAAGAATAGGGGCAATCAGATACAATGAACAATTCAATGTGTTGTCAAACACATGTTAACATATAGGAACATCTTTGAGGGGCTGAGGATGTATGTGCTTTCTTCCTTCTCTGTTTTTGAGATGGTAGAGTATGGATTCCATATACCATGGCTCCAGGACCATATACATTCCAGAAGCTGCTAACCCAAGTGAAGCACGGGATGGGGTCTGCTTTGTGAGGAGAATACTACTGTCTACACTGCCTAAAACCATTGGAGTGATGGGGTAGAATTATTATGAATTCTGTGACCATATATTTAGCTGAGCAGTTCAGTCATATGTAGATAGTGTCATTCTTATTAAAACTGAACAAAGCTGGGCTGGAGAGATGGCCTAGCGGTTGAGAGCGCTGACCGCTCTTACAGAGGACCCGGGTTCGATCCCCAGCACCCACATGGCGGCTGAGAACCGTCTGAAACTCCAACTCCAGGAGAACTCCAGTTCCAGGGGAATCCGACACCCTCTTCTGACCTCCGCG
>VZQC01009956.1:69002-111166 GCA_009823505.1 Rhizomys pruinosus
GGGGAATCCGAGACCGTCTTCTGACCTCCGCGGCATCGCACGACACGGGTGCGCAGACCTGCATGCAGACAATACATTCATACACATAAAAATAAATAAATAAATAAAAATTAAAAAAAAAATTTAAAAAAAAAAAAGAAAATAGAACAAACAAATTTTCAGTGTACCCAGAAATGAATATTCCGCCCATCCACAATAGAGATCAAGATAAGCATAGGGAAATTGCTGTAGAAACAGAGATTGGCTAGAGATGTAGCTGTAAAGAGGGAAAAATAATGAACAGGACACAGAGAAAGACTGTCTAGGCCTTGGCATGAGGTCCATGTAACACCCTTTCAGAGGACTGGGCAGAGAAGTCACAAAAACCTCAAATAAGTCACCATTCTCCATTTAACCAACGTAAATACAGGTGACTCAAATTGTTGGAAAGGTTCCTTGGCCATAGTAGGAGCATCCCAGACAGCTCATATCACCTGCACAGTGGCCTGCTATGGCAGGACTTATTAGCATCTCCAGGCTGTAGTTAGCAATTGGAGGCTAAGAAAAAGGTTCAGGAAGAGGGCCAAGGAGAAACTTGGCAGCTTTCAGGGACTCAAGTTCAGATCAGCATCATCTGCAGGCCTCACCCTGGCTCTGCCTCTGTACTCAGCCCGATGGGTAACCAGAAGTGCTCATTCTTGGCTTCTCAGTATCATGGAGACCACTCACACTCACTTGTCAAGAGAAGGTTTCAGCTCACTGTGCAGGCCAGCTCAAGATGTCGTACATGCTTGCACATCTGCACAATGGCTGGCAGGTAGACCAGGCCATTCCCTCAGAGGAGGACCGCGTGGTCGTCATTCATTTCGGACAGGACTGGGATCCTACCTGCATGAAGATGGACGAGGTTGTGTACAGCATCGCCAAAAAGAAATGGAAGATAACAAGAGATCTTGCTTATCTTGTAGGAGCCCTGTTTGGATACCCCAGCTGTTTTAAAGCTGTTGGCGTTGGTGGTGTTGCTTGTGCTCCGTGGCATCCTCTCTGATTCTCCGCAGACCGACAGGGTTTCTACCTACCGCCAAGCTCGGCCACATGACCTGATGAACATGCAGCATTGCAACCTCCATTGCCCTCCTGAGAATTACCAGATGAAATACAATACCCTCAACTTCCAGGTTAGCGAGGTAGAACCCAAGCACTATGCAGATGGGGAGGATGCTTACACTATGAAGCAGGATCTCTCTCAGATGGCAGATGAGCTGAGATGGCAGATGGTGCTGAAGAAGAGCAGATATGTGGTTCTGGGCTCCAGGGAGAACCAGGAGACTCAGGGCAGCACACTTCCTGGCTCTGAAGAGCCCTGGGAACAGGAGAACCTGGCTGGAGATGAGCGTGGCAGTGACAGCAAAGACAGCACTGATGTCCAGGGCAGCTCACAGGACTTGGATTCTGCCTCCTAGAGCCTGCTCCAGCATCACAGCTCCTTACGTTTCAGCCACATTTGCCTTCTTAGCCCTGGCTCCCCGGCTTTCAGCATTGCCATTATATATCTGGGTTTTCATTCTTAGAGTAGATCCAAGCTGAGCATCACGTGTGTCTCCCCCTCTTTTCTGGTGGATGTTATCTAGTTTTGCTTTTTCTGGCAAGTACACATGTCTTGTCCTCCCCTTTTTAGAGGAAGAATTTTTCCTTCTTCCAGAGGGAGAGGATAATAAATAGAGACTTGGACACAAGTAGAATTTGAAGATTTTAAGAAAGCACAAGCAATAATTAAGTTGCAGTCTTAATTATTAAAAAATTTTATACTTTTTTATACTTTTATTAAAATAAAAGTATAAAAAAGAAAAAAAAATAAAGCTTCCAAAATCAGAAGACAACCCCCCCAATAAAAAAGAGGTTTCCTTCACATCATTTTTTTTCACCTTTGTAGACTATTGAAAGAGCTTCATTTTTATATGAGAAGTTATTGATTGTCCTGGGTACCACAGGCTCTTAGTGAGGTTAAAGGACCTAGAGTGTTCTACTAAATCATTTCACGTAAAGACAAGNCATATATATATATATATATATATATATATATATATGGGCTAGAGGAGGGGATCTAATTGCCACCAAATTATGTTTATGAAAATTCTCAAAATTCAATCAAATAAAGAGAAAAAAACAGCATCAGTCATTTTCTATCCTTCAGAAGGAATAGAAGGTGGCTGGGGAATTCATAAAGCTCAAGAATGTAATAATCCACTTATAATTGATATGTTTGGTGATTTTTACATATATACAAGTAACTTTGGAGGTATCATGTGTGCTAATTAAACACATTACAGATACTGTGATATAATACTGTAACATTCCTTTCTTTCTTTATCTTTTTAAGACCATCCTGATTTGAAAGTCACAGAGGTTCTGCTTCAAGTACTGGGATTAAAGCCAAGTGCCACCATGTTTGGCTGATTGTAGCATTTAAAATAATATGTAGTGGCTTAAAAACAGACATACAGACTAATGGAACTGAACAGAAAGTCCAGAATAAGTCCAAACATACATGATGAACTGATTTTGAATCTAGAGAATATATCTTGGGGAAAGAATGGCCTCTACAGCAAATGGTGGTGGGTAAACTGGATATCCACATGAACAATGAAATTTTACCCTATGCTACATCAGACACAAAACAGCTCTGAATGGATTAAAAACTAAAACTTGCAAAGTTCTTGATGCTATCTTTCTTTACCACTGCATAGAATTCCATTGTGTAGATGTACCAAATTTTCTCTATCCACTCATTGGTTGAGGGGCATTTGGGTTGGTTCTAGGTCTTTGCTATTGTGAAGAGAGCTGCAACAAACATGGCTGTGCATGGATCTCTGCGGTAGTATAAGTCTTGTGGGTATATACAGAAGAATGGTATGGCTGGGTCAGGTGGTAAGCTCATCTTGAGTCTCTTCAGAGTTTTCCATACTGCTTGGATGGAACTAGAAGATATTATACTAAGGGAAGTAACACAGTCCCAGAAAAGCAAAGGATGAATGGTATCCCTCATTTGTGGATGCTAACACCAAGTACTGAGTTGTAAGGCAAAATGAGCGACATCATTAAATACCCCTTTCTCTGAAAGCAAGTGTGGTCTGATAATGTAAATCCCTTAACAGGTTCTAGAATTAACCCACCATTTATTTTTAGACTTTGGAATCTTGGTATATGGGTGGAGGATACATAGGCATATTTTATAGTAATATAAATTTAAAAAGGAAAAATGTGAATCCTGAAATATGATATGGAAATGACAGTTTGTGTACAGATGATATGTTTAGTATAGATGTAGAATACATTTGCATATGATGAAGTGATACAGATTGGAGGAAACAACAGAAGAGGAACTAGGACAGGTAAATGACTGAAACAGTAAAGTTCCCTCAAGGACAATAATCCTCTATTTTGAAAATACTTTGAAAGGATTCACAAAAATATACAGGGCAGGGATGGCAGGGATGGCAGGGTGTATAAACCCAGGTGGGGTGGGGAGCATGGAAGACAAGATGAGTCTAGATTGGACTGAGAAACAATGTATGAAAGATACATAACTTCAATGAAAATGTTTAAACAAAAAAAGAAGAAAGGAAAAGTAGAGTTGGGATCAAGTGCTTCTTTAGCATGAGTGAGGCCCTGGGTTTAATGTCCAACACCAGGAACAATTAGATAAATAAAAAAGAATGAGAGGAAAAATTCACCCTGGGACAAAGGAATCTTAGAATGAATAAAATAGGTTGGAATAATCTCAAAGGAGAAGTGTTCCTAGTTGTTGGGTACATGGCACAGAAAGACTTGTTCACTCAAGTACTCCCTGAAGTAAATGTGGAAATCACATCAGAGGAGACTGGCTACCAGAGGTGAAACAACTCTTTTCATCCTCCCTTCAGGCAGAAATGCATTTTGAGGCAGCATGTTGCCACAGGCCCTAAACTCAGCATTGTGGGGTGGAAGCAGGAGAATAAGAATTTCAAGCCCAGCCTGATCTTTCTCAAAGACCTCTCCATAAACAAAAGAAAGAAAGAGGGAAAAAGAAAGAAAGAAAGAAACAAACAAACAACAAAGAAACAAACAAAGAAATCAAAGAAACAAAGACAAAATAAGGGACATAGCTTTTGTCCAAAGTTCTTTTCCTACTTAATATATGTTAGCTCTTCTGCTGGGGTTTTGGTTTCTTTTAATAAATTAGTGGACAAAGAGGCTTAATGTAGAGGCTGGAGAGATGGGAAAAATGCAGTCCATTATAGCAACTTGATTTCTATGATATCTTTGCTGGTTAACCAGAGGTCATAGACTATAATGACTTCCATTTGTCACTTTGAGATGCTCCTTATTCTGATTTCACTATGGTCTTTTATGATATCCAACCTTGTCATGCTTGGGGATGTTGTATCTAAGAGAGGGAAAATTGCTGTGGATCTTTAGGGTAAACTTGACAAACATAGGTTTAAGAAACCTGAGTTGGGAATTTCCTTCCTTGGACTGGCATGTGGCTGTATTTGTGGGGAATTTTCTTTGGAATATGGTTCTGCATTGTATAAAAAAGGAGGCTGATCAATATTTCATGGGAGCAATTCAGTAAGCCCTGTTTTTCTATACCCCGTGCTTCAATTACTGCCTTCATGTTGCTCCAAAATTGTTACCAGGAGTGGGCTATTGCTGTGACTGACTTGATCTTTGTGTTTTGGGGAGGATTATGGAAGCACTTGGAACTTTGGGTTAGAAAAATCATTGAGTGTCCAGATTAATTTTTGTTGTGGATCTTGGAGCACTCAGGCTGAAAGAGATATAGATAATGGAGGCTGGTTTTTGAAGCTGAGAAAGGAAGTGGAGACCATCAGGGTTGTTTTATGATATTTTGAATCAAGAATCTGTGGTTTCTAGTCATCCAGACCTCAATAATCAGCTGTGTTTTAAAAAGAGAACATAACAAAAAGCGAGTTTTATTTTATTGAGACAAATGATGCTTGTTATTTGAGGCTGAAACATCAGCTCTAAATAAGAAAAGAGTGACACCACTGTGATGAAATCTTTTGGGAAGAATTTCCTCAGGTTCAACACACAGAAACTGTGATCCAGAGGTGGACCAAGCCTCCATATCAATCTGGTAGCAGGAGTTCATAATGTGTAAGAATCTCCTATATGGTTCTGATTTTGAAAACATGAAAGTGTTGCAAGAGAACAGTTGAAGCTAGGCATTTTGAGTGTCCAGAAGAGCCCACTGCTGAATGTACAATCTCAGTTTCACTGAAGACCTAGCTTTTTGGAGATACCAGCATCATTGATTGACTATCCAGAGCAGAATCAGGTGTGGAATGGAGCCTGTACAGGCCTCTGAGTTGAGCTCTGTGTATTGTGGATGGCAGAACTAGAGAACTGTACCTGAAAAATCTTGGGGGACTAGATTGTGACTGAAATCCAGATGTCCAGTTTTGAGATAGTTCATCAGACTGAAGTTTTGATTTAGTGTGTCAGAGTCTTTCCTTTGAAATAAAACAGTACTTATCATGTTTTAAATTTTGCAAGAGGCACCATTGAAAGATTTTTAAAAGAGATATTGATGTTTTTATTTTTATTTTTATTTTTTTTGATCTTTTTAAGACAGGGTGTCCTTGTAGCCCCAGCTGTCCTGGAACTCGATCTGTAGACCAGGTTGGCCTTGAACTCACAAAGATCAGCCTGCCTCTGCCTCCCAAGTGTTAGGATTAAAGGTTAAAGTCGTGCAGCACCAAGCCAGGCTGATTTTTTTTTTTTTGGTCAAATCCTTGAGTTTTTTAGAACTGTGGTACATTTAAGGTTGCACTATTTTATATTGTGATCTTAACATCAGACCTTGGGGAGAAGAAATATAAAACTAATGGTTTACTAGTGAGGTGTTTTGGGGTCATGTTGAAAAGGGAGCAATTGTACTGATCCACTTTAGTTTGAACTTGACAAACCTGGTTTGAGTGTGACACATTTGAGGAATTGCTTCCATTGGACTGGCCTGTGGCCATGTCTGTGGTGTATTTCTTCATTGTAAGTTGATAATGTTGTAGTGCCAAGCCCATTCTGTATAATAGAAAATCATTAAGCAGCATTCCACCTTGATCTATGCTTCAGGTCCTGCCTCCTGCTTCTTGCTAAGTTCCTAGCTTGGATTCACCAAGTGATGAACTGTGACCAGGAACATGTAATATGAATAGGTCCTTTCCTCCTGATGTTCAGAGTATTTTATCAGAACAATGAAAGGAAAAATACATTTCTGCATATTATGTGCAGTTTGACAACCAAAGCATAAAGTGAGAACATAAGTGGTTGAGAATATCCCTTGAATCCCAACTACATAAAGTAAAAGTACCTAATATCTGCTATGTTTATCACAGATATAATAAATGCCATTTTTCTTTATGTTACTAGACATCTGTTTGTGATATAAGCAATTTTGTTCACCCATATATGTATATAGTGTAGAAAAATCAGTACACAATTTGAAATAATTAAATGAAGGATATTGGCCATGTATATGGCCAAGGGCTGCAATATAGAATTCCATTGGTTACTTCTGGATATTGCTCAGGAACTGCAAGGCAGATAGCAGTGAGTGTGATCAGGTTTGTATAAGTCAAATGGTTAGTCCTTCCTTCTGTGGAAATCTGTGCTTATCTGTTTTATCATTGGACTCCCTTTTCATTGACCACATTAGATCACTCTTAGAGTTTGGCTAAACTGAAGAAAAATTGGCAACTGATTACAGTTAGATAAGGAAGTAATTGCCTACATTAAGGGAGGGACTGTAGATAGGCTGATTAGAGCTCATAGAATGAACTGGTACTGAGAAACTGCCATGGAGAATAATTTGGCAAAACAGACCCTAACATAGAACTAGGCTGTGGGGGGTGGTTGTGGGAAGGTGCCCTTAGAGAAGTAGGTATAAAGGCAATTAAGACCATTAGAAAAGTTATGTATGAAATAGACAAAATTCAATAAAATCTGATTGATAGTCATGCCCTGATTCTCTTTCCTTTCACCATGAATTTTTGATTCTTTAGAACAAACATTTAATAATTAAGTGAGCCAATTATATTTCTCTTTGTAACTTGATTTTCTCAACTGATTTCTCAAAGAAAAATTAATTTGTACATATTTTTTGAAGTATCAGAATTCATGTTTTCTAAGAAAAAATATCCTTAAGTTAATCTGTAAGACTGGATCAGAAAATGGGGCATTTGGAGAGGTAAGAGGGATAGTGCCATTAGTTGCTAAAGTGAGTGTGTGATGGAGGAGGAGGAGAAGAAGCAGGAGAAGAAGAAAGAGGAGACAGAGGAGGAGGAGGAGGAAGAGGAGGAAAAGGAGGAAGAGGAGGAGGAAGAGAAAAGGTGTTGTTGGAAGAGGGGAAAAAGAAAGAAAGAGAGAGGAAGAGAGAAGTTCAGAAGACAGACATAAGAAAAGACTTTCTAAATCCAACAGCAGCTATGAAGGAAATAAGGACAACAATTGACAAGTGGGATCTCATTAAATTCAAAAGCTTCTGTACAATGAAAGAAATAATCAATGAAGTGAAGAGAAAACCCACAGAGTGGGAGGAAACTTTCACCAGTGATACATCTGACAGAGCATTAACATACAGAATGTATAAACTACTCAAAAAACAAAGAAGAAAACAAATGACCCACTCAAGAGATGGAGTGAAGAGCTGAACAGAGAATTCACGAGCGAGGAAATAAATATGGGTGAGAAATATTTTAAAAAGTGTTCAACAGCATTGATAATCAAGGAAATCTAAATTAAACTACTTTAAGATATAATCTCACTCTGATAATACTGGCTAAGATGACAAACACAAACACCACCAAATGATGGAGAGGTTCTGGGGAAAGGTAAACATTTATCCACTTCTTGTGGGATTGTACACTCACTCGTACAACCACTATGGAAAGCAGAGTGAAGAACAGTTAAAAGACTCAAAATGAGTCTACCAACTGATCCAGTCATACCACTCCTGTGAATATATCCACAAAACTCATTCTACTGTAAAACACACGCACATCTATGTTTATTTCAGCTCTCTTCACAATAGCAAATAGCTGGAACCAACCGAAGTGCCCCTCAACCAACGAGTGGATCGAGAAAATGTGGTACATCTACACAATGGAGAGCTACGCAGCAGTAAAAAAGATGACATGGGCTGGAGAGATGGCCTAGCAGTTAAGAGTTCAGACCGCTCTTACAGAGGACCCAGGTTCGATCCCCAGCACCCACATGGTGGCTGAGAACCACCTGAAACTCCAATTCCAGGAGAACTCCAGTTCCAGAGGATTTGTGGATGCTAGCACTAAATACCTAATAGTAAGGCAAACTGATTATATTGATATATAATATACTGATTATATGGAATATATATATATATATATATATATACTGAGCCATTTTAATATCGATACCTTAATCAGATCTATAATTAGCTTACCAATTATTTTCAGACTTTGTAATTGTGGTATATGGGTAGAGGGTGAGAATGCATACTTTAGAGTAACATAAAATTAAGGGGAAAATGTGAATTCCTAAACATGTTTTGAAATTAATATACAGTTTACTTTCAGACTTCATAATTTTGCTATGTCTGTGAACAGCATATATGCATATTATGGAACAATACAAATTGGAGGGAACAACAACAAAACAACAGGGTCAAAGAACTGACAGAAACAATAAACTTCAGACAAATACAATAAACCTCTGCATATGAAAAGTTTAAAAAGGCTGAAAAAAAAGATTCAAGACATGTATGGCAAAATGCATGAACTCATGTGGGGTGGGGGGCATAGAAAGTGGAATGAATCTAAAATTACACTGGTAAATATTGTATAATTGCACATAATTTCAACAAATAACGTTAAAAAACAATGAAAACAATTTCTGATCTCAGGGAACTATGGGAAACACTGCACAAAGCTAAAAGCACATTGTTGAATGAAAAAGCCAAGTTTCAGTAAGCAACTTGCTCTGCAATCCCCTTTAAGTGACACTTAAAAATAATATTCTATTGTAGCGATGGGGGTCGGGGGAGGGTCATTATGGTAATTTGTGCTTAATGGGAAAGACGAGCCCCTTTTGAAAGATTGCTTCTTGCTCCCAGGCACTCTTCATGTACTGTCCACAGTTACAAAATTTGCAGCTGAGTAAAGGTTACCAGGTAATGGCTGAAAGAATGTTTGCAATTGTTAAGGATACTAATGGTCAGAATCTAAAATCAGCTGTTGGGAAGAAAAAGAAGTCTGTACAAAGGAGCACAGGTATTACCATGGGGAATAAAAATGGCTGAGAAGGGAAAACCGTCCTGAAAGGGGAGGGTCCCAGAATCATGTGAAACCGCATCACCACACATACACTCCCATTCCCAGGGGGACCATGAACTTGCTACAATAAATTTTGTCTTTTTTACACTTCTCACTCTGTGGCTATGGCGTCTCCATTCTACATCCATGTCTCTCTTGCTCCCCATGTGTGCCTCCACTCTCTGAAACACCCAAAATGCTACTACTGTGACTCCCTTAATCCCTAACCCCTCCTTCTCCCTCTACTGATTCCTGGCTCATTGTTCACAGTATCATGTCTCCTGGCTCCCATGATAGGCTCCCAAGCTACTTGTGTGCTGCCCTAACTCTAACATCGCCATGGTAACAGCCTCCAAGCTGATGCTGCAGTTGCCTTGGTGAGGGCTTCCAAGCAGCTGACTGTTTGGAAGCTTCTAGGCTTTTGCCAATGGGGCTTTCCCAGCTTGCTGTCTCTAGCCCCTCCCACCTGCCAACATCTCTCCTCCAGCTAGAGGATTCTGCTGCATTGATTTACTAATACTCCTACTTGTTAACCAGGGTTTGCATCTCCCCTGTTTCTTGTGCTTGATTATATTTCTTTTTATTCTGAACATCAGTCTTCTGCCTTTCCTGGATGTCCAACACTTTGTCGCACAAAACAAACTCTGTGGATCCCCACTGTGACCATCACTCCCTCCCTTTAACACAGGATAATTGTGTTAAAAACATAGTTAAACCTTCATGGAAGTGACTGATGACAAGAGGAATCTGAAGCAAGTACCTTGCTAAATAAATGGTGAGTCACAGACTGAAACATAAAAGGACTGCAAAATAACAAGATTAATTGGTAGCTAGCCTTTGGGTTGGCAGAAGGGAAGAGTTCTGGACTGAGTACTTTTTCACTTGGTAGTTCATCAAGAGCAGGAGCATAACAAAGAGAGTGATTCTTTTGTAACTGGGAGCTCATGAAGACTGAAATAAATCATTCAGCTTATGAGGATATCACTGCATCTTAGAGACTGAGACAAGAATGGCTGATCTACAAACAGGATCAGTGACTTCAGAGGCAGGAAAAAATTATCTGCACAGGAAGCAGGACCAGCATCAGTCAGAACAGGTGCAGTGGGAACCCAGTGCATTCCATGGCCATGCTGGTTCTCAAGCAGGTCTGTCTCAAGCAGGTCTGTCTCATGCAGGTCTCCTCCTTCTCTGCTTAGAGCTTTGTAGTCTGACCCCTGGCAGGAGCCAGCTGAGAGCTGGACCCGGACAAAGGAGACTGACTGGCAAAAATCTTCAATTCAGAGGGTTATAAATTCTTGGAATCACTGTGATTGACTGAATGTGCATGCAAATTAGGTACAGAATAAGGACGAATCAGGAGAGAGATCTCAAACTTAGTGCAGGGTGGGGTAGAAGGAAACCTGCACTGCTTTTTGGTCAGACCTGCTTGCAAACCTCCTCTCCCCCTTCGCTGAGTGTTGCCTTGGGAGAAGGAAGGGAGCACCTGCAATGTTTCCCTTTTCTCCAGTTGTAGCTTGGGAATAGACACAAGAGCCCTTGACTTGGAAGGGGAACTTTGAGCTTGTTTTTTTTAAAAGGGGTCCTTTTCCTTTCAGCCCTCAAGGAATACAGGTCTCTGTCTTGGCCCTTATAATTGTGGCTTGTGTTGCCAAACACAGCCTGATGATGACTGTTTGCCATCATGTGTTGATCTCCCTTTTACTGGCATAAAGCACCAAATCTATGGACCCTCCCAACCATCCCTGTGCTTGAATCTTGTTCTATGTGATTTATATATTCTCAGTGAATGCAAGGTAGATTATGTAATGTTGAGTGACTGTTTGCCATTCATGTTTAATTCAGTTTTGGTACATAAGGACACATGTAAACACAGTTATAGATATGTACACATTTGAGTTAGTACACACACACATGTATTTCCTTGGTATTTCAGGTAATGGAAGATAGAAATAGGTTGAGATCATCCACAATGAATGAGTATATCTGATTTCTATATATGTGTGTGGGGGCATTGTTTGTTATTTACTTAGTTTTGTTGTCCTTTTTGCACCTGAGACACACTATCAATCTTGTGTTCAAAATGGAAGTCAACATTTAGCTCAGGCTAATCTGGAATTTGAGGTAATCCCCCTATGCCAGTTTTCCTAGTGCTGTGATTACAGCTGTGAGAAAGACCACTTGCACATATACTTATTTTAGAGCTCTCTAACACATGCTTCTTGGATACTCAAATTGGTATATTCTAGCCCCAGATAAGCAGTATAAACATTTAACAATGTTTTTAGGAAATCCATAAAATCATCCATCCCCACAGGCTAAAATTTTTTCAACTGTGAAAAATTGGTTGGATTATGGGGAAGTCATGTTTAGTAGAGAATTGACTCTACAAACTAAAAATAAAATTAGAGAACCACAGAAACTAGATAATTCAGCAACAAGTCAGTCCTCTCCTTTAACTCTGTAAAAGTGTCCCATCTAGACTCTGTAGCATGGACCCTTGAGTACTCTCTCTCATGTAGCTATAGTCAGTCTCGACAACATATATCTCTTTAATTGTACCATGGCTGTGGTCCATTTAAGGCTTTCTTCATTATTTTGGGAACAGTTGTGAACACATTTTCTCCATTACTTATTACTGATTGATTGATTGATGGATGGATTATTAATTTAGAGACAGGTTTCACACTGATCTGGACCTCTAGTCTGCCTGACAAGCAAGCAACAGATGGGTGGGACATCTCCCAGTAGTGCAAGCTTGGATCTTAAAAGAAAAAGTGACCTATTGTCTCTAAAGCAACTACTACAACCACTATATACATGCTGTTGGATACTCTCTGATCTACTTTGAGCAACAACTCATCCCTTTTTATAGTCTATATCCTGTGCCTTTATGCAACTAAATATAGAGATTATTTATTATCATTTAAAATCCATTCAATAGTAATTAACTATTAAATTATGGCAACACATAATTTATATTTCCTTCAGATATATGCATCTATATTCATTATAGATAGGGACTCAGTGATTATACATGATGATTGATATATTAGGTAGGTAAATAATAGGTAGGTAAATGATATGTATTTTCCAACAAAGAAAATGATTGTATGTGAATTGATGGCAGCTAATCAACTAAAAGCTAATCCTGATAGAAGTGAAAACTCCTGAATTGTATTCCATAGATATCACTGCACGAATTACAACCAGCACTATTGATGCACTCCTCCACAGTACTTACTTATTAGTTCCATAAACTGAGGCAGGGACCCTGTGACCCTAAATTTTTTTTAAATTCTTGGATCTTTTAAATTAGTGGATAGTTGGGGCTGGAGAGATAGCCTAGCGGTTAAGAGCGCCGACCGCTCTTTCAGAGGACCCGGGTTCGATCCCCAGCACCCACATGGCGGCCGAGAACCGTCTGAGACTCCAATTCCAGGAGAACTCCAGTTCCAGGGGAATCCGACACCCTCTTCTGACCTCCGCGGCATTGCACGACACGGGTGCACAAACTTGCATGCAGACAGTACATTCATACACATACAGAAATAAATAAAAATTAATAAAAAAAAATAAAAAAAATAAATTAGTGGATAGCAGTGCATTTTATGAGCATCATTTACCCCACATCAGAAAGTATTTCAAGCCAGAGACAATATCTACACAATAGTTCTACATCGAAAGCAAGATATTTTAACACCTGATTTGAGCACACCAAGGAGATAGAGTGAGCTGAATTGAGTTCGAAATTCTTTTTTTGTTGTACTTCATCAGAAATCTAGAAGTAGATCTTGGCAGTGAAAGTGTCTGTTACTAGATATGTTTTGAAGACGGAATTAACTGTCTTTAATAGATGTGCAAAGTCCATTAGACATTTAGTCAAAAAATATATCCTTTACATCAATTATTAATACTTTTATCCAATGATTAAAAAAATGACCAACTATCACATATACTTATCATAATTTCCACACAATTGTTTTCTTAAATTCTTACATAACTATGGACACATATGTGCATAGTTTAATGCCACCTATGCATACTTGAGATGATAAGATCAAATAACTATAATAAATAACAAGTATGTGATGAACTTCCTTTCAGGTCAATCTTTTTGATGAGTTATTCCCTCCTTGTCCATGATTTCACACAATTTCATCCTCTGGGTTGAGCCGATATTTGATAAAGCATTTCCAATTTATGACAGTTGTTCTGCATTTATGATATAACAGAATCCTTGTAAGTGGTCAATGGAAGATTTATAACTAAATACATGGTGAGAACTTGGGGATCCTCACGTGATAACTGTTGTACATCCACATAACATTTCTAGCTCAGTGGCGTAAACTATTGTTTCTGGTGAGTTCATATTTCTCTGGAAAAACCATAGAGGATCAGGTAGTATATTCTGGTCTATTGTTGAGTGAAAAAGATTAAACAGAGTGTTAAGGGGATGGAGAGATGGCCTAGCGGTTAAGAGCGCCGACCACTCTTACAGAGGACCCGGGTTCGATCCCCAGCACCCACATGGTGGCCAAGAACCATCTGAAACTCCAATTCCAGGAGAACTCCAGTTCCAGGGGAATCTGACACCCTCTTCTTATCTCCGCGGCATTGCACGACCTGGGTGCACAAACCTGCATGCAGACAGTACATTCATACACATACAGAAAATAAATTAAAAAAAAACAGAGTGTCAAAAGTTTTAACATATTGTGTTCATCAACTATTTAGTGATAAGACATGTTATTGTTTTGTAATTACTATTGTATGTATTAATAGATTCTTAAAATTTCTTATGCAATTATACATTTAAATAGCAATGTAATGTTATTATAAAATATGCACATTATTCTCACTCTTGAGGTTTCTGATACAAGTTTGTCCATCTGGATGGATATCCATGTGAAAAAAAAATCTTCCTTAGACCAGGTCCTAGAGGACAAGTGTAACATGTGAATGGTACCATTAAACCTGACTTCCCCATAGTCCATGCAGAAATGAACATAAATTACCTTTTAATTATAGTGCATATTGATATCAATTGATCTAATTGCTTCATTTCTACCTATACCCCCAGGGAAGCTTGGAGGAATTCTCTAGACACCACTTAATATTATAGCCATTAAGTGTTCTCTCTCTTGTTCTTGCTCTCTCTACCTGGTGGACTGTAGTTATCTTGACCAAGTAATAAATCTCCCTAAATTAGTGCCCCTTTCCCTCCTTTTGTTTTTCTTTTCAGTATTTATTGAGCCTATGTACATTTCATACAAAGCTTCTTAAATAAATTTAGACCCCTGCTCCATCTATGCCCCAACACCCGTGATCTCCACTGGAACTTATGTGTACCACCATTCATGTTTATTAATTTCTTAATATCTACCAGATCAGTGTTTATGTTCATAAACAGATAAACAAACGTCAAGACCAAACAAAAGGGGAAAACTGACAAAATGTGAAAAAGTATTTCTACCCTTTTAAAAAAATCTCTTGAGAAGGAAGTCCGTGCCTACTTGGTAGACCGATTAGTATAGACTTAGGAGAAAGTAAAAACCACTCCTGGGTATATACCCACAAGACTCATTCCACTGCAAAAATGCATGCACATCTACATTTATTGCAGCTGTCTTCACAATAGCAAAGAACTGGAACCAACCCAAATGCCCCTCAACCAATGAGTGGATAGAGAAAATGTGGTACATCTACACAATGGAGTTCTCTGCAGCCATAAAGAAAGATGACATTGGGCCTGGAGAGATTGCCTAGTGGTTAAGAGCACCGACCGCTCTTGCAGAGGACCCCGGTTCGATTCCCAGCACCCACATGGCAGCTGAGAACCGTCTTTGACTCCAGTTCCAGGGGAATCTGGCACTCTCTTCTGACCTCCATGTCATTACATGACACGGGTTGCACAAACCTACATGCAGACAGTACATTCATACACATAAAAAATAAATAAAAGAAAAAAAGAAAAAAATAAAAGATGACATCATGAAATTTATAGGTAAATGGAAGGAACTAGAAGACATTATGCTAAGTGAAGTAACACAGTCCCAGAAAAGCAAATGACAAATGGTATCCCTTTTATGTTGATGTTAGCAGGAAATACCTAGTAGTAAGTCAAACTGATTTTATGTATATATATATATATATATATATATATATATATATATCAACTGTACCATTATAATGTCAATACCTTAATGGGATCTAGAATTAACTTTAAAAAAGCCTTAGAGAAATATACAGGACATATATAGCAAAATGAATGAACTCGGGTGGGGGGAAGGGAAAAGGTAATATGTCTAAATTGAACTGAAAAAGGTTGTATGAAATAAACAAAACCTCAAAAAATAAAACATATTAAGAGAAAAAATTTTGTTCACATTATTACTAAATATACAGGAAGTGTGTGTCTACTTTTGCCTTTTCTGAGTTCAAGTGTACAATCATAGGAGCAGTTGTCAAAGATATCACTCTAAGATCAAAAACAAAAACAATAACCTACAACGTATTCACCATTGTCTTCAGAAAATGTTTTACTTTCCCCCTTGCTACATTTTTTTCTTCCTTTATTTGATTTTTTAAGGGATTCTACAATATAATAGCACAGATATTTTCAGATAACATTGATGTTGCTCAGTTTATCGTAAAATTAGGTAATTGCTGCATTTTTTTGAAGTGAGCCAAATTATTAAGCATAAATAATGAATGTAACATTCATGTAAAACCAATTTGCAAGTATCTATGTCCAAATTTTGAACAACCCAATGTTCCCATAGTCCAGTTGGAGAAGCTTGTGTGCATAAGCATGTTGATCAAATAGGAGTCCAGTCTATATTGCTGTAGTCTCATGATTCACCCCCATCTCTCCGCAGCCCTTACATTCTACTACACCTCCTTTTCAGCAAGTTGCTCCCTAGGCTTTGGGAAAGGGGCACAGGTGGGTGAGAAGCAATAATTATCCTTTCACAGTTCCTATCTATCAGTCAATTAAAAAAGGTAGTTGTACCTGTTTTATAAGAAATTACCACTATAACAGTTGGCTCTAGTTTACAGTTAGGGAATGATTTCATTACCATCATGTTTTTCTTTTCCCTATAAAGGGAAGAGGTAGGAAGGTTTCTCAGCATCTGGAAGGTAAACTTCATTAGAGCCCATTATAAACAGTTAACCCCAATAGAATTCAGAGAGATGCTCAGTGTCTGTGACTCAGGCAGTCTGAGGTTCCTCTTTCTTTAATGCTCAGATGGGTCAGCCTCTTTGCTGGCATTTCCCAGTCCATCCTGCACAGCCAAAAGTTGTACATTTTCAGGCATTTAGATTGGTGTTTTTACCTGTGGGAACATGCAAATCTCCTCTCATTGTTAGTTTCATGATCTCAAAGTTGAAAATTTATCAATAGGTTTGGAACACAGAGTTTTCCATTTGTATCCCAGAAGGGATACTACGCCACCTCCCACCTCCCTCTTTTTGTTTTTTACATTTTTATGTTTTGACATATAGATGCCTAAGTTGTATTGCACATACCCATAAACAGGAACTAAGGTGTGTTTTCATTACATTTACCCAAACAGTTTATCATTGACTATATGCTACTTATTTGGGAAGTAAACTTAAACTTAATTCCTTTAAATTATCCTACAAGTAAAAGTGTTACAAGGTGATATTGTATAACCTAGAAAAATATAGAGACCATTTGTGTACCTTAACCCCAAAGTTATTGTTGGAAATTGAATACAGATTATAAATAAAACTATTAGCATTTTATATTCCCAAATGGTTCAAATGTATTACCGTTTTCACCAAAACCTACAACCAAATTTAACTAATCTAAACATTTTACTAAGCCTTAAAATATCCTATAATATGTGGACAAAGCTTGAGCAGAGTTGAATACCTGCCAAATAAATTTTAGCCAATATACACTTTGTTCTTTAAAGCTATATGACTAGACTATGACTTCAGAGAAATCAAGTCCAAGGTGGTACATGTACACAATGGGGTTCTATGCAGCAGTAAGGAAAGACAACATCATGAACTTCATTGTCTTCAGAAAATGTTTTACTTTCCCCTTGCTATTTTTTTTTTCTTCATTTGTTTATTTTTTAAGGGATTCTACAATATAATAAATAGCACAGTTGTTTTCAGATAACATTGACGTTGCTAAGTTTGTCATACAATTAGGTAATTGGTGCATTTTTTTTTATTATTTATTTTTGTATGTGTATGAATGTACTGTCTGCATGCAAGTCTGTGCACCCGTGTCGTGCAATGCCGCGGAGGTCAGAAGAGGGTCTCGGATTCCCCTGGAACTGGAGTTCTCCTGGAATTGGAGTTACAGACGGTTCTTAGCCGCCATGTGGGTGCTGGGGATCGAACCCGGGTCCTCTGCAAGAGCGTCGGTGCTCTTAACCGCTAGGCTATCTCTCCAGCCCAATTGGTGCATTTTTTAAGTGAGCCAAATTATTATATTAAGTCAAGTAACACAGTCCCAGAACAACAAATGATGAATGGTATCCCTCATCTGTGGATATCCCCCTTGCTACTTTACTAAACACTACCTAAGGTAAATTAAAAGTAGTTTATTGTTTTGTTCTCAGATGATTACACTGAGAAGCCATCACTCATGATTTAGAATGTTGAGTATAATTTTGTGCATTAGCTCAGCCTCAAAGCTCAAGAAAATCTTAATCTTACTTTCATGTTTGTTTGTTTGTTTGTCTGTTTGTTTATTTCAGGCAATGGTTGAACATCTTGATCTGTGTAAGCTATTATAGACACATTGTGTTGGGACCTTACTTCTTGCCATTGTCTCACTTGGTTACATTTTGTAAAGATTTCTGAATGTTTTCTTGTCTGGAAACCATCTGTATTTTCTCACTTACTTGTAGGATATCAATTTTTTTCTAGATAAGGATCAGTCTTATAAGGTGACTGGGATTTCAGACCTAGATCATCTGTGCCAATGAATATCATATATTGAAACTTTCTAATAAATATGTGTCTTCCCTAATCATTGCGCATTTTCATTTTGAAATAACCATTTAATAGTTATGAGAAATTAATTATTAAGAAATTCTTGCTGGGCGTGGGGGCGTGGTGTCACACTCCTTTAATACTAGCACTCACTCCTGAGGCAGAGGCAGGTGGATCTTTGTGAGTTCAAGGCCAGCCTGGTCTACAGAGTGAGTTCCAGGCCAGCTGGAGCTACAAGGAGACCCTGTCTCAAAAAGAAAGCAAGCCAAAAACAAAACAAAAAAATAAAAAAGAAAAAAGAAATTCTTACGCCCTGCCTGGTGCGCATGCGCTGCGGCCCCGCCCCCGCCCCCGCTTCGCTCCTCTGGCTCCCTGGGGCGGGCATAGGTCCCTCAGAGCTGTGGGCTGGCCTGTGGCGTGCAGTCTCTCTCGCTCTGAGCTCAAGCTCTTCCTCAGCAGCCAGGCCGCACAGCCATGGCGGGGCCAAAGCTGCCTTTGGCGACCTTGCAAGCTCGCTGCACGCTCGCCTTGCTGGCGCTGGCCCTGTGCGCACCGGAGGCGGGCGGCCGGGCGCTGGAGTGGTACTCTGCCGTGGTGGGCATCCAGTACGTGGACCCGCAGTCCAACCGCACGGTGCGGAGCGAGTCGGAGAGCGGCCGCTTCGGCGATAGCTCGCCAAAGGAGGACATGCAGGGCCTGGTGGGCATCCCGCTCTCACGGGACGTGGAGAGCTGCGCGCCCGACACACGCTTCTTCACGCCTGGAGGCCGGGACGCTGTGCCCTGGATCGCGCTGGTGGCGCGGGGCGGCTGCACCTTCAAGGACAAGGTGATGGCGGCTGCGCGGAAGAACTCCTCTGCAGTGGTGGTGTACAACCTGGAGCACTACGGGAACACCACCGAACCCATGGACCATGCCGGAACAGGAAACATAGTCGTCATTATGGTTAGCTACTCAAAAGGACGAGAAATTTTGGATTTGGTGCAGAAAGGCATTCGAGTACAAATGACCATAGGGATCGGCACCCGTCATATGCAGGAGTTCATCAGCGGTCAGTCTGTGGTGTTTGTGGCCATTGCCTTCATCACCATGTTGATTATCTCACTAGCCTGGCTAATATTTTATTATATACAGCGTTTCCTATATACTGGCTCACAGTATGGAAGGCAGAATCATAGAAAGGAAACTAAGAAAGATATTATTGGCCAGCTTTCGCTGCATACCGTAAAGCATGGGGAAAGGGGGACTGATATTGATGCTGAGAACTGTGCAGTGTGTATTGAAAATTTCAAAGTAAAGGATGTTGTCAGAATCCTGCCATGCAAGCATATTTTTCATAGAATGTGCATCGACCCATGGCTTTTGGATCACCGAACGTGTCCAATGTGTAAACTTGATGTCGTCAAAGCCCTGGGATACTGGGGGGATCCTGAGGACGCCCAGGAGTTGTCCACACCGGAAGCTGCCCCAGGAAGTGTTTCCACTGGGAATCTGAGTATCACTTCCCAGGATGAGGACAGAAGTGGTGAAAGCAACTTGCCTTCATCTTCATCAATGACTGATGGGCCTTACTACCCCACCAGGTTTAAGGAAGATGCAGGGGAAGACACAGCATTGCTAGGAGACTGGAGGAGTGACCCTCAGCATGGAGGATCTGTCTGCTAGAACAGCGTCACCAACAGCCTTGGCTTAAATGGAGGATGGTCTGATTTTAAATACTAGACTAGCTTCTGTGTTACTATAAAAACAAGATTCTGTTTCTCATGCTTCTTAGACAAAATACACTAAGTTCAAGTAGAGTTGCATAATGTGACGTGTAAATTGATTGCATGGACTTTGCCTGAAGCAGAGACCCTTTAGAACTTTACACTTATAAGAAATCTTGCTGTGGGTGGTGATAGAATACCTGTGATACCAAAACTCAGGAGGCTAGGCCAGGAGGATCTTGAGTTTAGAGTGAGCTTAGGCTATATAGCAAAGGACCTTAACTCAAAGAGAGGGGCAGGGGAGACAGAAACCAATTATCTTGCACTGTATTATACTGTATTATACATAGACACTTTTCATTGTTTTCCATTGTAAGAAACTCACTAGATGATTTTGGAATTTGTGTTTTTACTTTTATTACCTAATTTCTTTCAACGCTCGGATAGGATGGAAATTTGTTCATGTTTCCCTACAAATGAAGGGGCCAAGATCCTGTGTTGCACGGTGAAAGCATTAAAATATTGACTCATTAAGGAAATCAAGTAGGCATACTGTGATGTTTTAAATGTTTAATTAATATATTATGGTGGTTCTAAAGAGTACAATTAAAAAGATGACTTTTTAAAAATTTTGTTGTTGGAATGAAATGTTTCCGAAGGAGATTTCAAGCCAACTCAGCACTGTGACTTTGTTTGACTATAGACTCTTTTATTTTTTTTACCCATTTGCTGTTCACAGGTAAAGCTTTGAAGATTACTGTCTGAGTTTTATTAAGTAACCAAACACACACACATACACACTCAGACACACACCCACACACACTCATACACACACACACACACACACACACACACCCCACACACATGAGTTCTCATGTCCTATATGTGGAAGTCAAGTAACCAAACACACACACAGAGACACACACAGAGACACACACAGAGACACACACACACACACACACACGAGTTCTCATTTCCTGTATGTGGAAATCAAGGACTGGGGAAGGTTTTGTGTGGCTTTTGGGTTTTTTGTTGTTGTTGCTGTTGTTGTTGATTTTAGGAATGCAGAACTGTAGTATTTATGCCTTTGTTGTGCCTAACCTCGTTCTATGTATCTTTGTTTTATGGAAAAAGTGAATATTTATTGAAAAAAATAAAATTTCAACAGCCGAAAAAAGAGAAATTCTTGTACTAAGTCAAATATCTAATACATACAATATCCATATGTTATCTAACATATCTAATATATCTAATGTCTAAAATATCTAATATATCAGATAAATATATATACCTGTGTCACACAAATATATATATATATATATTAGATATACATGTGTATATATAGATACTTGTATATCTAATATATATTTAATATAAAATATGTATACATGCATATATTAGATATACATACACATATCTAGTATATATAATTAATATATCTAATATCTAATATATATAATATATATTACATACATATTTATATACCTGGGTGACTCAAATATATATCCATATATATATATATATGTATTCCCCAAATATATGCATATATATTTGTGCCACACAAATATATATGGGATATATCAAATGGGGTGCTCAAATTTATCTTATCATCAACTAATTTTACAAGTTGCCAAAACATGGAATAGGAAAAACAGCTAATTTTTGAGGCAAGTGAAATAACACATGGAATTTCAGTTTGTAATTCAAATGATATAAATAATTAGTTTAAAACTTATTATGTCAGAAATTGTAGCTAAAATGATATAACCTATAAAGATAATATATCTTATTAACTGATATCTGTAGCATTATTTGAATTAATAGTTCCAAACTTTATAACCTGAACAGTGGTTCCTGCAGTAATGGATTCATTGACTCTAGTTCACTCATGATAGGGTCCTCCTTGGTGTTATTATATACCTCTATCCTGATGCACACCTTTAGTGAAATTAAAATTTCATAAGGATACAGGCAGTAGAGCAAGGAAATGAGGAGGGATATTTTTTTTAAAAATTATGTCAAATATACACACGGAAAAAGATTATATATCTATATATCTATCTCTTATAATATCATATATATCCCTGCTTATACTTCATAGGATTCTTAAGACATGTAAGTCATAGCAACATGTATTTAAGATGGAAATATTTCTTTACATTTAAGGTGAAATCCTGGGAATTGCCAGGGCTTCTTATAGGTGCCTGACTGACACAAAGCCTGCTGTATCAAGTCAACCCCAGCATGTGTAATGTGTAATGAATAGTGGTGGGAGGAAAACCGATGTGGAGCCTCCTTGCTAGACTTGGAGGTACCTGTCCATTGCAGAGGTTCCACTGGATATGAGAAGATTCCCACCATATGTGGGCCTCTGTAATGGGTGAAAAATGAATCCTTGCTGGAAAAGTAGACACATAGAAAACAAAACTAGAACTGCACAAATTTATAGGTATTTCAGTGCCATTGACCTGAGTACAGCCACACCATCAAAGCAGAAAGCAATGGAAATTACAGACTGCCTTATAGCCAATGGAACTGAGGAAAATTTTAGCAAATTTACCCTGATTGGTTGCATTTTAACCTTATTTACATAACTACATTCAGTCTATCAGGGCCCACATAACTCCTCCCAAATTTGAATGTTCCGGTGTTGTATGAAAGGAAGAAAAGAGAAAACAAAAAACACATGATCAAACCTTGACAGGAAGAGAGAAAGAAAACTGGCACAGACAGATGCTATTGATGCTTGACATTCAAAGAGAAATTAAGTTGTTGAGAGTGATGCCATGCAACTTTAAATTTCATCATTCAGGAGGTGGAAGTAGCCAGATCTGTGTGAGTTCAAGGTCGGCCTGGTCTACATAGTGAGTTTTAGTCTAGCCAGAGCTACAAATAAATGTTAGTTAACTAAATAACTAAGATAAGGGGCTCATATTTGATATAGTAGGATTTTGAAATCACATTGAGTGGTTCTTTTTTAACTTTTATAATGGAAGAGATATCCTCACAACTACTTCTAAACAAGTAAGGGAGCACTGCACAAGAAAGCCTTTATAGTGCTCACTTTGCCTGAGGACTCACTCCTGCCTAGGTAGCCTGTTCTACTAGGGACTAATTGGAAACTCCAAGCAACTGAAGACTTGCTCAAAGCAGAGAACTTGCCTGAGAAAGGGAATCGTCTGAGCCTACTGTGTCAAAAGATCCTATAGAGAGCTTTAGAGTTGCAGCATTTTTCAAGTCATTTGTACAAATCTGTCTCAGTTTCAGAACTGAGAAAAGTGTGTGGGATCAGTGCCACCTGTTGATATGTTGTGACCATTCAATAAACAGATTGTTTATTCTCATTGTAGTTCTACTGAAGTTAAATTTCTTCCATGTTCATCTTTAAAAGATCATGGATATGATCATACAGTGAAATTTACTGTCACCACCAGAAATGTAAGTATTATTTCCTGCTATAAATCTTTCACTTAGCCCTTTCTTACTATGAGCACCTCTGTTATTACTCCATACTAAGCAGGTTGAATTTTGGCGTTCAATAATAAATACATCAGATGGGAAATAAATTGGTGTGTATGAGAGTCAGTATGGTGACTGAAATTGCAGGCAAATCTTCATCCTAAGAACTGAGGACTAAATTTAGGAGCAATGCCTGGTCCTCAATCTTTGGCTCATGTGTGTAATGGACACACTCCTCCATTTAGACTAGTGCATTAATATGGAGTGTTATCTGCCTCATGCTGTCCTCTCCCTGAAATGTTTACAAGGTACGTTTTCTTCAATTCTGAAGGGAGCATGCTCTCTGTGAAGCCTCACAGGTGGCTTAGTATGCCATTGAAAATGAAGAAAACAATCTTTTCTATTTAATTAGAGTCATATTTTGGGATTGTGGACTCATCACATATTCATGATGATATAGGTGGAGTAGTGCATATTTTTGTGATCTTTCTAAATGTTGGAACTCAGAACAAACTGAGTCACTTGTCACAGAGTTGAGGCATTTCTTTTTTGCAAAACCTTTTATTATTTTTGTGCATTTCATATAATAACAGACCATAATAAAATTTAGACCACATTTGCCATTCCCGCATCTTGTGCCTCATCACATTTTAGGGATTCTATCATGTACATTGTATATATCTGGTCCTTCTGTGCAAGTTCATTCATGGGAGTCTGGTCAGCCTATCGAGAGTCAAATCCACTGGAATTCACACATACAGTCAGTTGAGTTAAGGCCTATCAAGACAAGTTAGTGTCCTCAGATGTCCTTCAGTGCAAGTTCATCCACTGAGTTCTAGTTAGTCTTGGCTAATTTGGGGCCTTCTCCCTTTATCCACAGTTCTGTGCTGAGTTTTTGTCTGCTTGAGTTTTCATGGGTCCAGTGCATGCAGACAAGTTTTCTGTAGGTTTATATGACGAGGGTCTCAAATAGGCTATAGTCCTATGGTTATTCATGACTCGACTCCATCACTCTTACAATATTTCTGCCCTCTTCAGTGATGGTCCCTAAACTCTGGGTGGGTGGAGTTTAATATAGGAAAACTGATTTTAAAATGAAGACACTAACTTGACTTGATAGGCCTTAACTCATCTGACAGAATGTGTGAATTCCAGTGGAGAGGGGATATGGAAGAGGGCAGTGGGGAAGGGGAGATACAGATGATTAACATGCTCTTTCACACCTTTAATCCCAGCATTCTGGGGGCAGAAGCAGGCAGATCTCTGTGAGTTCAAGGCGAGCCTGGTCAGGTAGTTCATATAACTTTATGTGGTAAAATTCGACATTATCTACATATTTCCTGATTTTGATTATTATATTACAAACCACCCGGAAGTTTAAAGAGAATATATTCAGCAATTGGACAGTTCTCACGCAATCATACACAGACATAGAGTCGAAAATCATAAAAGGTCTCGGGCTGGAGAGATGGCCTAGCGGTTAAGAGCGCCGACCGCTCTTACAGAGGACCCGGGTTCGATCCCCAGCACCGACATGGCGGCCAAGAACCGTCTAAAACTCCAATTCCAGGAGAACTCCAGTTCCAGGGGAATCCGAGACCCTCTTCTGACCTCCGCGGCGTTGCACGACACGGGTGCACAGACTTGCATGCAGACAGTACATTCATACACATACAATAAATAAATAAAATTAATAAAAAAAAGGTCTCATGTGAATAAGAAATGACATCTTGGTGGCTGGAAAGATGGCCTAGTGGTTAAGAGCACCCACTGCTCTTGCAGAGGACCCGGGTTCAATCCCAAGCAACCACATCGCAGCTGAGAACTGTATTTAACTCCAGTTCCAGGGGAATCCGACACCCTCTTCTGACCTCCGCGGCATTGCACGACACGTGTGCACAAACCTGCATGCCGATAGTACATTCATACACATATGAAAATAAATAAATACAAATAAAAAAAGAAATGACCTCTTTAAGGATTTTACTCTAGATAGGCTGACCAGACTCCCAGCAATGAACTTGCACAGGAGGACCAGACATTTTATATATATATATATATATATATATATATATATATATATATGACATATATGAAAGAATCCCTAAAATGTTGTGAGGGACAAAATGGGGGAATAGCAAATGTGGTCTAAATTTTATTATGGTATGATATTATATGAAATGCACAAAAATTTAAAAGTTTTATAAAAAAGAAATGCTTCAACCCTGTAACAAGTGACTCAGTTTGCTCTGAGTTCCAACATTTAGGACTATCACAAATATGCACCAGTCTACCTACATCATCATGAATATGTGATGAGTCCACAATCCCAAAATATGATTCCAATGAAATGGAAAAGATTGTTTTCTTCATTTTCAATGGCATACTAAGCCACCTGTGAGGTATCACAGAGAGCATCTTCCCTTTAGAATTTGAAGAAAAGTTCCATTGTAAACATCTCAGGGAGAGGACAGTGTGAGACAGGTAACAGTCCATATTAATGCACTCGTCTAAATAGATGAGTGTGTCCATTGCATGCATGAGCCAAATACTGAGGACCAGGCATTGCTCCTACATTTACACCCAAATTCTTAGGATGAACATTTGCCTGAAATTTCAGTCACCATACTGACTTCCATACACATCAATTTATTCCCCATCTGATGTATTTATTATTGAACATCAAAACTCAACCTGCTTTGTATGGAGTAATAACAGATGTGCTCATAGTAAGAAAGGACTAAGTGAAAGATTTATGGCAGAAAATAATGCATACATTTCTGGTGGTGACAGTAAATTTTATTGTATGATCATACCCATGATCGTTGAAAGATGAACATGGAAGAAATTTAACTTCAGTAGAACTACAGTGAGTATAAACCATCTGTATATTCAATGATCACAACATGTTGACAGGCAGGCACTGATCCCACACAATTTTCTCAGTTCTGCATCTGAGACAGGGTTGTAAATTAAATGACTGGAAAAATGCTTCAACTCTCAATCTCTCTATAGGATCTTTTGTCATAGCAGGCTCAGATGATTCCCTTCCTCAGACAAGTTAGTCTTCAGTTGCTTGGAGTTTCCAATTAGTCCCTAGTAGAGCAGGCTGCCTGGGCAGGAGTGAGTCCTCAGGCAAAGTGAGCACTATAAAGGCTTTCTTGTGCAGTGCTCCCTTACTTGTTTGGAAGTAGTTGTGAGGATCCTTTGGCACATCTGTCTGTCCAAGTTTTCTTTCTCCCTTTCCTGTGAAGCTTTTATCATGATTTTTTTCTTCTCTTTTCTTCTGTTCATGCAAATCTGGGACATTCAAATTTGGGAGGAGTTATGTGGGCCCTGATAGACTGAATGTGGTTATGTAAATAAGGTAAAAATGCAACCAATCAGGGTAAAGTTGCCAAAATTTTCCTCCGTTCCATTGGCTATAAAGCAGTCTATAATTTCCATTGGTTTATGCTTTGATGGTGTGGATGTATTCATGTCACTGGCACTGAAATACCTATAATTTTGTGCAGTTCCAGTTTTGTTTTCTATGTGTCTCCTTTTCCATCAGGGATTGAGTTTTCACCCATTAGAGGCCCACACTGGTGGGAATCTTCTCATACTCTGTGGAACCTCTGCATTGGGCAGTACCTCCAAGTCTAGCAAGGAGGCTCCACAACACGTTTCCTCCTATGACTATTCATTACACATGCTAAGGGCCATAATCATAAAGACAGCCTGGTACTGGCAAAAAACAACAACAACAACAACAAAAAAAAAACCCAAAAACAAACCAGACCTGTTGACCAATGGAACAAAATTGAAAATCCAAACTTGAGCTCATACAATTTCAGCCACCTCATCTTTGACAAAGGCACAAAAAACCTCAATGGAGGAAGCATAGCATCTTCAGCAAATGGTGCTGGCAAAACCGGATCACCATTTGTAGAAGAACAAAATGAGCCAGGTGTGGTGGTATACGCCTTTAATCCTAGCACTCGGGAGGCAGAGGCAGGTGAATCTCTAGGAGTTCAAGGCTAGACTGGTCTACATAGCAAGCTACAGGCCAGCTGGGACTAAAGGAAGAGACCCTGACTCAAAAAAGATAAAAAAAAAATAAAAAATTAAAACCCTACCTCTCGCCCTATACAAAAATCAACTCCAAGTGGACCAAAGATCTCTACATGAAACCCAAAACCCTGAAGGTAATAGTAGAAAAAGTTGGCAACAACCTACAAGACATAAGCGTAGGAAAAGTCTTTCTAAACCATACAGCAGCTGCACAGAAATAAGGTCAATGGTTGACAAATGGGACCTCATCAAACTCAAAAGCTTCTGTACAGCAAAAGAAACAATCAAGGAAGGGAAGAGAAAACCCACAGAGTGGAAAAAAATCTTCGCCAGTGATTTATCTGTCAGAGCATTAAGGTCAAGAATATGTAGAGTACTCAAAAAACAAAGAAGTAAGAAAACAAATGCCCTACTCAAAAGGTGGAGTAAAGAGCTGAACAGAGACTTCACCAATGAGGAAGTAAAGATGGCTGAGAAACATCTTAAAAAGTTTTCAACATCATTAATAATTTAGGAAATGCAAATTAAAACCACTCTCAGATATCATCTCAGCCCGATATGACTGGCTAAGATCAAGAACACAAAACACACCAAATGCTGGAGAGGTTCTGAGGAAAGGGGAACACTAATCCACTGCTAGTGGGAAAATAAACTCGTAAAATCATTATGGAAAGCAGTGTAGAGAACCCTTAAAAGACTCAAAATGAGCCTACCACCTGACCCATCCATACTACTTCTCATCCTAACACAAAGATACATGCACATCCATGTATATTACAGCTCTCTTCAGCATAGCAAAGAGCTGGAACCAACCAAATGACCCTGAACTGATGATCGGATGACAAAAATGTGGTACATCTACACAATGGAGTCCATTGTGGTAAAGAAGGAAGGATGACATCATGAACTTTGCATGCAAATGGATAGTACTCGAAGCAATTATGCTAAGTAACACAGTCCCAGGAAAACAAGCAGCAAATGGTGAATGGTCTCTCTCATTTGTGGATGCTAACACCAAATCCCCAGATGAAAGGCAAGCTGAACATTATTTTTTATATTTCTGTTCATCTGAAAGCAACTATGTTGTTATAATGTAAAACTCTTAATGGGCTCTAAACTCCATCCTCCACTTATTTTCACATTCTGTTATTATTGTATATGAGGGGAAAGTATGTATTCATATTTTAGAGTAATATAAAATTAAAGGAGGAAAATGTGACTTCCTAAACTTAAAAAAAAAGACTGAGAGAAAGATACAGGATAGTTATGGCAGGGTGCATGATCTGGGGTGGGGTGGGGTGGAGGAAAGGGAAAGGGGAAGATGTATAAACTGAACTAAGAAATGATGTCTGAAATACACAAAACATCAATAAAAGCATTATAAAAAAGTGTTCCACATTGCTAATAATTAAGGAAATGCAAAATAAAACCACTGTAAGATATTATCTCACCCCCATAAGGATGGCTATGATCAAGAAAACAAATGATACCAAATGCTGGAGAGGTTATGGGGAAAGGGGAACACTCATCCACTGCTGGTGGAAATGAAAACTCCTACAACCATTATGGAAAGCAGTGTAGAGAACCCTTAAAAGACTCAAAATTAGCCTACCACTGACCCAGCCATACCGTTTCTGGGTATATACTCAAAAGACTCATCCTACTGAAGAGATACATGTACAGCTCTCTTCACAATAGCAAAGTGCTGGAACCAACCCAAGTGCCACTCAATTGACAAGTGGATAGAGAAAATAAGGTACTTCTACATAATGGAGTTCTATGCAGCAGTAAAGATGACATCATGAAATTTGCAGGTAAATGGATGGAACTAGAACATATTATGTTAAGTGAAGTAACACAATCCCAGAAAAACAAAAGATGAATGGTATCCCTCATCTGTCAATGCTAGCACTAAGTACCTAGTTGTAAGGCAAATTGAATAACATTAATGTTATATTCCTCGTGATCTGGAAATAACTGTGCTCCTATATTTTGAATTCCTAGACAGGTTCTAGAAGTAACCTACCATTTATTTTCAGACTTTGGATTTTTGGTATATGATGGTGGGCATGTATACATATTTTAGGGTAACATAAAATTAAAATGGAAAAATGCAAATCAAGAAATATGAGAAGATCCAATTATAGTATAGGTGTGATGTATCTAGTTGGTGTAACTTAACCTTTCTGGGTCTTTAATGACCACACTTAACACCCATACCAATTTGACCAAGGGACTTAAGGGATAACTTTGTTCCTAGCCCTCCGAGGTCAACTAAGTCTTAGGGGACTATGCATGGGAGCATCTCTTGAAATGTCCTGAAAATGTGGATCACCAGTCTTCCTTTGTAGGGAGAGCTTGGAGATCCACTAATGGGACTTCAGCCAGTGTCTTGTCTATGAAAAGGAAAGTCTGCTAATGCTTCAAAAAGGGAAGCCTGGTCTAGCAAGACCTGATTTTATCCTCGAGTGGATGGAACTGGTAAATGAAAAGCCAAAAGGAGCCAGGGACTCCAAAGAAGCCAGGGGCTCCAACATCCTCAAAAAATCCAAGTGACACCTGAGGACAAGGTCCTCAACTGACCTTGAGAAAACAAAAACCTTGGTTAATCTCGGCTAACTGTGTGGCCTTAAGCATCCAAAGGAAAGTATAACCAGAAATAATTAATCAGTAAGGCCTGAGAAATTGTACTTCAGATACAAAACTTGAGATCTTAGGAAAAAATAAAAATAAAAATAAATAAAACGCAAAAAAGGTACCTTAAAAATACATCAACTTGCTATGCAACATAGGAATGTTAAGTAATATTTCTTTTTTTAAATGTTTTAAATTTTTTATTTATTTCTGTATGTGTGTGAATGTACTGTCTGCATGCAAATGTGTGCACCCGTGTCGTGCAATGCCGCGGAGGTCAGAAGAGGGTGTCGGATTCCCCTGGAATTGGAGTTTCAGATGGTTCTCGGCCACCATGTGGGTGCTGGGGATCAAACCCGGGTCATCTGTAAGAGCGGTCGGCGCTCTTAACTGCTAGGCCATCTCTCCAGCCCAGTAATATTTCTTTTTACCTGCGTGCAGCTCTACAGTTAAAATGTGAATCCCTAAACATGTTTTGGCACTAACCTATAGCTTATTTTCAGATGCCATAATTTTGTTTTTTTTTTTTTTTTCAAAAGCAGCCAGTGCTCTTAACCACTGAGCATGTCTCAAAAATACAAAAAAAAAAAACCAAAAAGAAAAAAGATGGATTGAGATGCTCTGTACACAAGAATTCAATTAAAATTTTTTTCTTTTTACAGTACAACAAGAAAGAGAAACAGCAAACAAAAGTAAAACCAAGCCCAGTGAGCAGGAGGAGACAAATGCAAAAGCAGAGCTCTGACTGCCCCGATGCCTGCCCTCTTCCTGGGTCCAATGAGAGAAGAAGAAGCAACCAGCCATCCTAGTTTTCCAGTTCTGAAGGAATTATGGAATGGAACTGGGCAGACTGGGAGAAAAGGAAGTGGTCTCAGACACGGAGGGTGGACCCTATTGCAGCGTGAGCCACACTCTCTCTTTTTTTTTTTTTATTGTATTTATTTATTTATTTTTAACAAATCTAGACCCGTGTTCCCGCTCATTCCCCCACCCCGTCAGAGCTCGTGCATTCTGCCAAACATGCTTTCCATGTCTTAGTCTTTCTCAATATTTTCCATGGGGACGTTGACTGTTTTGAGCAGAAGTTCACTGTTTCAGTCAGTTCTTTGATGCAGTATTTTCTGTTGTTGTTGTTGTTTCCAAAATGCATTATGTCCAACTGCTTTGTACAGAAGCTCAGGGGGCCCTACACAAGAAATACTTACAACTGGGTAATTGGCACTAGCATCCACAGATGAGGGATACCATTCGTCGTTTGTTTTTCTGGGACTGTGTTACTTCACTCAGCATGATGTCCTCTAGCTCCAGCCATTTTCCTGCAAAGCTCGTGATGTCGTCTTTCTTTACTGCTGCATAGAACTCCATTGTGTAGATGTACCACATTTTCTCTATCCACTCGTCAGTTGAGGGGCATTTAGGTTGGTTCCAGCTCCTTGCTATTGTGAAGAGAGCTGCAATAAACATGGCCGTGCATGTATCTCTGTGGTGGCGTAAGTCTTGAGGGTACATGCCCAGGAGTGGTATGGCTGGGTCGGGTGGCAAGTTCATTCCAAGTCTTCCAAGGGTTCTCCACACTGCTTTCCATAGTGGCTGTACGAGTTTACATTCCCACCAGCAGTGGATGAGTGTTCCCCTTTCCCCACAACCTCTCCAGCACTTGGTATCATTTGTTTTCTTGATCCTAGCCAGTCTTACTGGAGTAAGATGATATCTTAAAGTGGTTTTGATTTGCATTTCCTTAATGATTAGTGATGTTGAGCAGTTCTTGAGGTGTTTCTCAGACATCTCTAATTCCTCGCTTGTGAAGTCTCTGTTCAGTTCTTTGCTCCATCTATTGAGCGGGTCGTTTGTTTTCTTTTTTCTTTGTTTTTTGAGTAGTTTATATATTCTGGAAATCAATGCTTTGTCAGATGTATCTGCAGTGAAGGTTTCCTCCCACTCTGTGGGATTTCTCTTCACTTCCTTGATTGTTTCTTTTGATGTACAGAAGCTTTTGAGTTTGATGAGGTCCCATTTGTCAATTGTCGACCTTAATTCTTGTGCAGCTGCTGTCTGATTTAGGAAGTCTTTTCCTACGCCTATGTCTTGTAGTCTGCTGCCAACTTTTTCTTCTATCACCTTCAGAGTTTGGGGTTTCACGTTGAGGTCTTTAATCCATCTGGAGTTGACTTTTGTACAGGGTGAGAGGTAGGGGTTTAATTTCATTCTTCTACAAGTGGTGATCCAGTTTTGCCAACACCACTTGCTGAAGATGCTGTCTTTTCTCCATTGTGGTTTCTTGGCCCCCTTGTCAAATATGAGATGGCTGAAATTGTATGTGCTCAGATTTGGATCTTCGGTTTTGTTCCATTGGTCAACAGGTCTGTTTTTGTGCCAGTACCAGGCTGTTTTTATGACTATAGCCCTGTAGTATAGTTTAAAATCTGGTATAGAGATCCCTCCTGTGTAGCTCTTTTCACTCAGGATTGATTTGGCTATTCGGGGTCTTTTGTTTCTCCAAATGAATTTAAGAACTTTTGTTTCCAAGCCTGTGAAGAAACTCTTGGGGATTTTGATTGGGATTGCATTAAATCTATACAAGAGTTTTGGTAAAATGGACATTTTTACAATGTTAATTTTCCCAATCCATGAGCATGGGAGGTTTTTCCATCTTCTGAGGTCTTCTTCAATTTCTTTCTTTAAGGGTTTAAAATTTTTGTTGTAGAGGTCTTTGGTGTCTTTGGTTAGGTTTGTTCCTAGGTATCTTATTGTTTTTGAGGCTATTGTGAGTGGGAAGGTCTCTTTGAATTCTTTCTCCAGTTGCTTGTTCTTGGTGTAAAGAAAGGCCATTGATTTTCTAAGGTTAATTTTGTATCCTGCCACTTTGCTGAAGCTGTTAATCGTTTCTAGGAGTTTTCTGGTGGAGTTTTTTGCATCTCTTAAGTAAACAATCATATCATCAGCAAATAGGGATAGTTTGACTTCCTCTTTTCCAATTAGTACTCCTTTAATATCCTTTTCTTGCCTTATTGCTCTAGCAAGTGTTTCAAGCACTATATTGAAGAGGAGTGGTGATAGGGGGCAGCCTTGCCGAGTTCCTACCTTTAAAGGGAATGTTTCCGTCATTTCCCCATTTAGGATGATATTGGCTGTGGGTTTCCTGTATATGGCTTTGATTACATTGAGGAATGATCCCTCCAATCCAATTCCTTCTAGGACTTTAAGCATGAAGGGATGCTGGATTTTGTCAAAGGCTTTTTCAGCATCAATTGAGATGATGGTGTGGTTTTTGTCTTTGATTCCGTTTATGTGTTTGATGATGTTTATTGATTTTCGTATGTTGAACCATCCCTGCATCTCTGGTATGAATCCAACTTGGTCATGATGGATGATCTTCTTGATGTGGGTCTGTATGCGATTTGCCAGTATTCTGTTTAGAATTTTGGCATCTGTGTTCATGAGGGAGATGGGTCTATAATTCTCCTTTTTAGTTGGATCTTTGCCTGGTTTTGGTAATAGAGTGATGTTGGCTTCATAGAAGGAATTTGGGAGAATTCCCTCTGATTGTATACTTCTAAACAGTTTCAGAAATAATGGTTGTAGGTCTTTTTGAAATGTTTTATAGAATTCTGCTGTGAAACCGTCTGGGCCTGGGCTTTTTTTAGTTGGGAGGCTTCTTACTACATCCTCTATTTCTTCATATGTTATGGGTCTGTTTAAGCTGCTGGTCTCCTCTTGGCCAAGCTTTGGTGATTCCCAAGATTTCAGATATTCATCCATTTCTTCTAGATTTTCAAACTTGGTAGAATATAGGTTCTTGTAATATTCCCATATAATTTTCTTGATCTTTTCCTTGTCCGTTGTGATATTTCCCTTTTCATCACAGATTGTATTGATTTGGAGTTGTTCCTTCTTTCTTTTTGTTAACTGGGCTAGAGGTCTGTCTATCTTGTTTATTCTTTCAAAGAACCAACTTTTGGCTTCATTGATTTTTTGTATTGTTTTCTTTGTTTCTATTTCATTGATTTCTGCTCTGATTTTTGTTATTTCTTCCTGTCTGTTGCGTTTAGGGTTCATCTGTTGTTGCCTCTCAAGTGCTTTTAGCTGTAGTGTTAGATCATTCACTTGTGCTCTTTCTGTTTTTCTAATGTAGGCACCCAGGGCTATAAATTTCCCTCTTAGGACTGCTTTTAAGGTATCCCATAAGTTTTGTTGTGTTGTATTGTCATTGTCATTCAGTTCCAGGAATGTTTTTATTTCTTTCTTTATCTCTTCCTTGACCCATTCATTATTCAAGAGTGTGTTGTTTAGTCTCCATGTGTTCTTGTAGGCAGGAGGGCTTGTCCTGGTGTTGATGTTGAGCTTCATTGCACTGTGGTCTGACAGGATGCATGAAATTATTTCAATCTTTTTGTATTTGTAGAGGTTTCTTCTGTGTCCCAGGATGTGGTCGATTTTGGAGAATGTTCCGTGGGGTGCTGAGTAGAAAGTGTATTCTCTGGTATTAGGATGGAATGTTCGGTAGAGGTCTATGAGGTCCATTTGGTGTATCATATCGTTCAGTTCAGATGTCTCTCTGTTTATTTTTTGTCCTGTTGACCTATCCAAAGGACTCAGTGGGGTATTGAAATCTCCCACTATGAGTGTGCTGGGGTTAGTCTGTGACTTGTGGTCCTGGAGAATTGTCTTTATAAAGTTTGGTGCACCAGAATTTGGGGCATATATATTCATAATTGTGAAATCTTCTTGGTGGATTGTTCCTTTGATGAAAATGTAATGGCCTTCTTTGTCTCTTCTGATTTCTTTTACTTTGAAGTCTATTTTATCCGATATTAAAATAGCAACACCTGCTTTCTTTTTGGTACCATTTGCTTGGAATATTTTTTTCCATCCCTTCACTTTAAGGTGGTGCCTGTCCTTGAAGGTAAGATGTGTTTCTTGCAGACAGCATATCGATGGATTCTGTTTCCTAATCCAGTCTCCCAGTCTATGTCTTTTGATTGGGGAATTTAGTCCATTAATATTTAAGGTTATGACTGATAGGTTTGTGTTGCTTCCTTTTGCCTTATTATCCATCTGCGGTTTTGATTTAGGTTTCTACTTCTGCAGTTATGCTTTTATTGATTTCTCCTTCTAGTTGCCTGGGGTTGGTTGCTCCTTTCTTCTGTTCTTTGGATTGCTTCAAGTATTCTCTGAAGGGTTGGTTTTCCGGACATGTATTCTTTCAAGTTGTTTATGTCATGGAAGATTTTCCTCTCTCCTTCCACTATGATTGACATTTTTGCTGGGTATAGTAACCTGGGCTGGCATCCATTGTCCCTCAACACTGGGAATGCTTTGCTCCAGGTTCTTCTTGCCTTCATCGTTTGCTGTGAGAAGTCCGTTGTTATTCTGATAGGTTTCCCCTTATAGGTCACTTGTTGTTTTTCTCTTGTCGCTTTAAGAATTTTCTCTTTGTTTTGGGTGTCCAGCATTTTAACTATGATGTGGCGTGGAGAATTTCTTTTCTGATCTTGTCTGTTTGGAGTTCTATGTGCTTCTTGTATTGGTATTGGTTTGTCCTTTTTTAGTTTGGGGAAGTTTTCATCTATTATTCTGTTGAAGATCTGATCAATACCTTTCTCTTGGGATTCTTCTCCTTCCTCTATTCCTATGATGCGGAGGTTTGATCTTTTCATAGTGTCCCACAGCTCCTGGTTGTTCCATTTTTGTGTATTTTTAAATTTTTCATAATCTTTCCTTGAGGTTTTTAGTTGTTCTGTGTTGTCCTCCAGGTCTGATATTCTTTGTTCTGCTTCCTCCATTCTGCTTCTGAGGCTTTTTTCATTCCTTTCCTCTTGAATGGATGAGTGTTTGATTTCCTTTTTCATTTCCTCTTCTGATTTCTTTAGTGTTTCTATTTCTTTTTGGAGCTTCTCGATCTCTTTTTGTAGCTCTTTTGTTTGCTGGTTGGTTTCTTTTTCTTTTTCAGCATGGGATCTTTTCAGTGTTTCTACTTCCTTCCGGAGCTTGTCATTCTCTCTCTCTCGGTCCTCATTCTCTTTTCTTAGTTCTTTAATTTGTTCTTTATGATCTTGTAGTTCTTTAAGTATGTTCCCAATTGTGTTTCTGATGTCTGTGTCCTGGGGCATCCCCGGGGGGATCCCACTGCAGGAGTCATCCATAGGGTTGGTAAAGCTTGGCGTGGGATTATCCTGCACCTTTCCAGTGTAGTCTCTTCTTCGTGATCCTGGCATATGGGCTTCTCCTTGCCTGTATTCCAATGTGAGTCCTGAATGCCTCTTCACTGTGTTGAAGGCGTGCTTTGCTTGCCTCCTTCAGATCCTTCTTCGTAATCTCAGTTGGCGGGGGGGGGGGGGGGCTCTTCAGCCCGCGCCCCGGCACCTGCCGCTGGGCTCAAGAGATCTCAAATCTCAAGAGTCACACAAGCGTGCCTTTAATACCGGCTGGGAGGATAACTCCGCCCCCACAGCCACTAGATCTAATCAAGCCACAGACCACACCTTTAATCCCAGCTGGGGGGATAACTCCAACCTCACAGCCACAAAGGCCAATCAAACCAAAGACAGCAGGACCAAAAGAGCAGCAATCAGCTCGCCAAGGCACCCAGTTCCTACGTGTCTTCCCCTCTTCCTGCCGCTGGGCTCAAGAGATCTCCCCATAATTTTGGTATATGTTTGGCATGTACATATACATATATTGGAGCAATACGAATTGGAGGGAACAACAAAAACAGAAAAGATCAGTTCAAAGACTGAAACAGTAAACTTCGCATCGAAAAACTTAAAAAAGAGAATGAGAAAAATAATGCATGAGCTCTGGCAGGGTGGGGGGCATGGAAGGGGGAATGGATCTATATTTGACTAAGAAATGTTGTATGAACAGAAAAAAAAATTTATATGATATTTAAAATTCTGAGAGCAAACAATAATGGACTAACAGAAGGAAAGAGAAAATAATTCTACAAATATAAACCCATTCCTAAGAAAATACCCAATTAAGTAGAAATGGAATTTAATAAAAGCAAATTAATATTAGAAAAATAATCACTTATCACTGTGTTTGTCTTTAAAGTCTCATCTCTTCTAGATGAGAACTGAAAAGGCTATATTCCAGGGAATTAGTGGAGATAAATAAACGTAATGAATCTTGTGTCTATTTTAGGTCTTGGCCTATCATGAACTATTTAGAAGAAAAGGAGAATTTTTCAGTTATAAAAATCTTCAGGAAATCACAATCTGTTTTTCAAGGTCAGAATCAGTTTGACAACGCTGTACACAAAACATATTAATGGAAAATGCAGTACATTATCAGTAATATTGGCATCCTGTGGGACTCCCCCATGTAGTCCCCAGCATCATAACCTGCTAATCAAGCCCCTCAGTGACTCTGGGGAACACCTTACTCAGTGTGCCCTGTACCGTGTTTTATCAGGAGACCTCTCAGTAGTTTCTCCTGCCTCTGTAGTCCTCTTTCATTGGCCTTTACCTTGGGAATTTGGGTCTTGGGTACTCTGCCTCCAAGCAGATAAACTATGAGCTATGCCCATGGCCATGCTCCTTGGGGAATTGTAGGAGACAGGGAGCCTGGTATTATGTTTTAATTTTCATGAGGAAAGGAACTTAACACACATCTGTGACACTACTAATGAGTAATTAAAAGAAAAACAAAAGGTAGAGTTGGGATCAAGTGCCTATTTATCATGAGGAAAGACCTAGCTTTAATTTCTATCACCAGAAACAACTAGGTAAGTAAAAAGTAAGGGAAGGAAAAAGTTCACCTTGGGACAGAGGAAGCTTAGAATGAATAAAATAGATTTGAATAATCTCAAAGATTAAGCTTTCCTAGTTGCCGGGCATATGGTACATAGAGGCTTATTCACTCAAGTATCCCCTGAGATAAATTCAAAAAGCACTGGCATCACATTTCACATCAGAGGAGACTGGCTCCCTTCAACCAGAAATGTATTTTGAGCCAGCATGGTTCCACATGCTCCAATCTCAACACTTGTGGGATGCAAGCAGGAGGAATGGGAGGCCAGCCTAATCTATCTCAAAGTCCTTTCCATAAGTGAAAGTAGAAAGAAAGAAGGAAAGAAAGAAAGAAAGAAAGAAAGAAAGAAGGAAAGAAGGAAAGAAGGAAAGAAGGAACGAAAGAAAGAAAGAAAGAAAGAAAGAAAGAAAGAAAGAAAGAAAGATACACAGCTTTTGTCTGACTTTTTGCCTACTATCATATACCAGCTCTTAGGTGGGGGTTTTGGTTTCTTTTAATAAATTTCTGGGTAAAAGAGGCCTAATAGAGAGTGGGGAGAGATGGAAAATAAAAAGAAAGAACTTGCAGTCCATTAGAGCAGCTTGATTTCTATGACCTGTTTGCTCTTAATCTAGAGAGCATAGAGAACAGTGACTTCCATTTGTCAGTTTGAGATGATCCTTATTCTGATTTCTTTATGGTCATTTATGATATCCCACTGTGTCCTGCTTGAGCATGTTGCATCTAAGAGGGGAACCATGCTGGGTTTCTTTAGGGTCAACTTGACAAAGATGGGTTGAGGAAACCTTAATTGGGGAATTTCCTCCATGGGACTGGCATGAGGCCATATATGTGGGCTATTTTCTTTGGACTATGGTTCTGCATTGTATAAAAAAGGATCCTTAACATGGGCCAGGGCATCAAGTCAGTAAACCCTGTTATTTCGTTCCCTGTGCTTCAATTACTCCCTCCATGTTCCTGCCCTCAGATCATACCTCGGGCTCCCTAAATGATGTAATGTGACTCCAGAGATGTAAGATGAATAAACCTATTCTTTCCCAAGTTAGGATTGGTCAGTGTATTGTCACTGAAATAAAAAGAAAACTAGAAGAAAAATTGTTACCAGAGAGTGGGCTATTGCTGTAACAGACCTGATCTTATTGTTTGGGGAAGAATTGTGGAAGCACATGGAACTTTGTGTTAGAAAAGACAATGGGTGTCTAGAATTTTTAGCTGTGTATCTTGGAGCACTCATGCTGAAAAGAGATGTAGATAACAGAGGCTGGGTTATGAAGCTTCAAAGGGAAGTGGAGACCATCAGGGCTGTTTTATGATATTTTGAATCTGTGATTTCTGGTCAGCTGGGCCTCAATAATCAGCTGTGCCTAAAAAGAGCCCAAAACAAAAGGGAAAATTTTGTTTTATTGAGACAATTGATGCTGGTTATTTGGGGCTGAAACATCAGCTCTAAAGAGGAGATCCACAACATTGTGATGAAATCCTTTGGGAAGAATTTCCTCAGGTTCAGCACACAGAAGCTGTGATCCAGAGGTGGCATGAGCCTGCATCTCCAGCTGGAAGCAGTAGTTTGTAATGTGTAAAAATTTTCTACATGCTTCTGCTGTTGAAAATGTGAAAGAGTTGCAAAAAACAGCTAAATCTTGGCATTTTGAAAGGCCAGAAGAGCCCACTGATGAAGGTACCACCTCAGTTTCATTGAAGATCCCAGCTTTGGAAGATGCAAGGATCATTGAATGACTACCCAGAGCAGAATATGGTGTGGAATGGAGCCGGCCCAGGCCTTTGAGGTGAGCTGTGTATTGTGGATGGCAGAACCAGAGAACTGGACATGAAAAATCCTTGGGAGACTAGATTGCGACTTAACTCCAGATATAAAACTTTGAGGTACTTCACTGATCTAAAGTTTTGATTAAGTGTGTCAGATTCTTCCTTTGAAATAAAACAGTACTTACCATGTTTTAAATTTTGCAAAAGGCCACCATTGAAATACTTTTAAAAGAGACATTGAAGTTTTAAGTGTTTGCATTTTTTAAGGAGTGTGGGACATTTAAGGTTGTACTATTTTATATTGTGATATTAACATCAGATCACTCTCAGAGTTTAGCTGAGCTGAAGAAAAATTGGCAGCTGATTACAGTTCTTTATGAAAGGGACTCCAGATAGACTGATTAGAGCCCAGACAATGAACTGTTACTGAGGAAATTCCAAAGAGAATAAATTGGCACAGTGGACACTAACATAGATCTCCAAGGGTGGGGGGTTGTGGGAAGGTGCACTTCGATAGGTAGGTATAAGTGCAATTAAGACTAATAGAAAAATTATACATGAAATACACAAAATTCAATAATAAGCTGGCTTTTTGTTGCCTCAGTTTGTTACTTGCTTGAAGTGATACAACACATGAAGGAATAGAGTCACCATCTGCCTCTTCACATCTGTGTGAGACCAGCCCCAGATAAACATAACAGGGACACCCAAGAGGTCTTATAAAAGAAGTCCCTACATTTGCTTTATAGGGATAACCTCATTAATCTTCTCTTAAATAGAAGATTTGGAGCCTAGGTTCCTCAGTTATAGTTGAGCCTCCAGTGGGAGGAGGAGACCAGGTCCCCAAATGGCCACCAGAGCAGGCTTGTGAAGAAGACTGAACTGCTCAGAAAGGAAGGAAAATTGACCGAGACAGATCTATGATTATAAAGCACAAAACCTCAATAAAATGTTGGGCACCAAACAGAATGCTCATCCCATGATCATTAGTAGTTCTTTTAAGTACATGGGGAGATGGCTCAAAGTTAATATTCTACCCATGCAAGTATGAGAGTCCAAAATTCCAATGAACCCTATGAATAGTCAAGGGGGCTTAGTGAACTTCCTATAATCCCAGCCAGAGAAGGCTGACACAGTGATCCTCAAGGCATGCTGAATAGGTATCCCCAAACATGCTGACTAGTGACACTTGCCATATTTGCAACTTCTGGGTTTGACAGGCACTCTCTCAATTAATAATCCCTAACTCCTCTTTCCCCATTTGTTGTTTCCCGGCTCATTGCTCACAAGTCTCCTGGCTCCTATGATAGAGAGGCTCCCAGGCTTCTTGTGTGCTGCCCCAACTCCACCCTCACCATGGTAACAGCTTCCAAGCTGATGCTGCATTTGCCTTGGTGATGGCTTCCAAGCAGTTGAATGGAAGCTTCTAGGCTTTCACCAATGGGACTTCTCCAGCCTTATGCCACCAGCCCCTCCCACCTGTCAACATCTCTCCTCTGGCTCAAAGATCCTACTGTGGTGATCTCTTAATACTCTCAGTTGCTAGCCCAGGGTTACATCCCCTCTGCTTCTTGTGCTCAATAGTTTTTCTTTTTACTATGAGCATCAATCTTCTGCCTTTCTTGGATGTCCAACACTTTGTCCCATAGAACAAACTCTGCGGATCCCCATTGTAACCACCACTCCCTCCAGGACCATTGTAAAAAGACAAAAAAGGAGAGGCCACAGGCGAGATGCCATAACGTGCCAGGGCAGGTACACAGCTCTACAGTTCTAGGGGTGGTCTGGCGCGGGGGCAGGTGGGAGAGGGTCTCGCTCTGAACCTGTCTCCGGGGTCCCCATCCCAGAGGTACCCGGGCACGGGCTAGGTCACGTGCACAATATCCCCCCTCCCCCCCACCCACGCCAAGTGAATTGCTAAGAATCCAAGTGGTCTTCCTTTTGGAGAACCTTCAGAACAGAAAGAGAAGACTAACTTAGACTTCCAACATCCAATATATACACAAAATTGAAAACCTGAAACCTAGGCAAGTCAATAAACCATAAAAATAAAAAAAAATAAAAATAAAAAGGAGGAGGAAAGGGGGAAAAAAAAGCATCAGAAGGAGGCGAGCAAAACCATCCGCTAATATAGTGAAAAGTCGTTTGTGACTTGAACCACAAAAGGGAAACTGATATGCCAGGGACACGACGAAGGGACAACATGGGAAAGGCACAGGATACTCCCACACCAGGCCCTACCAAACCTGGAGGAGATAGCCACAATGGGATCCCCTTGGAGGAGACCCAAGGAACAGAGCTTAGACGAATAATTGCAGATATACGCAGAGAAATTAAAGAAAATAAAGAAGAAGTCATAGAACTAAAGAGAGAGAATGAAAAACTCAAAAAGGACCTAGAGGGATACAATGACAAACTTCGGAAAGAACTAAAGGAACAGAATGACAAACTCCAGAAAGAACTAGAGGGAGAAAAAAACAAACTC